>JAHZMU010002266.1:0-10844 GCA_027743725.1 Rambutsinella grinnellia | reverse complement strand
TGGCGCTTGAGGCTCCTAATGGATGGGAAGGACTTGTCACATTTCTCACACTTGTATGGCTTAATCTTCTCCAGTTTATGATGCTTAGCTTTGTTATGGCGCTCGGACGTTTTAGAATTTAAAAAGGACGCGTCGTCGCCTAGACCTATTTCACATTTGTAATTATTACGGTTGAAGTGAACGGCGTCAATGTGTCTTTGCAAATTTCGCCTTAGACCGAATGACCTGTCACAGGTTAAGCATTTGAAAGGCTTTAAACGAAGATGAACAGCGTCGTAATGTTTCTTGAAATTTGATGCGTTGTGAAATATCTTGTAACATTTGTTGCACTTTTTCCCTGCTTTGTAAGTAGAAGGCTTCCATTCTTGGTTGCCATTTCTAACAGAATTTTCCCCGTCCATTTCCATTTTAATGCTTTGGACTTCAATTAGAACTGGAGCTGCTGAAGAATTTCTCTCTGGAATTATGTCAGGGACTGATAGTCCATCACAATTTAGTTCTTTTTTAATAATTGGTTGCTCAATATTTACGACTGGATGAACAGGGTTTTGAGAATGGAAATATGAATTAGAACCATCAGCATCTTCATCGAGATTCGGCGACAAATCCTCAAAATCATCAGGGAATGAAGTTTTGCTTTGCTTGCTGATTAGATTAGAAATATCAAGCTTCTCTAGAATTACCTTAGGGAAGGAATTCAAGGCTTGTTCTCCACCTAAAATATATACCATCAGTTCAAAATTAATTCTACTTATCTTAAAAATATGCATACACTTTTTTCTCACATTTTCTATGACTATTGCGCATTCCAACAAAAGAACTTCTTAAAGGTTTCAGGTCACCATAACTTGACGTTTTGCTAGGCATTTTGGTATTTTTAACGCCAACATCCTCCACAATGACTTTAAGCTTTCGGCATTTCATTTTCTCTCCACCTTAATGGTCAATTTTAAAAAAATGCATTAAAATATTTCAGTTAATATATCAGTTTAAAACAAACAATTTATTTACATTTTTCAGCAAATGATTCCCGACAAGGGTTAAGTCCTATAGTATTTCTTCCATTTTTATTTGAATTTAAAATTGTCTTTTGTATTAAGCCCAACAAATAATCAATTTCCAGCTCAACTTTTTCTAGTACGTTAAAAAGGTTTTTAAGCCTTGTTATACTTTCTGCACATTTTTCACAAACAGGTACTCTTTCATCAAAATCATAATTAAAAATAAAATTCAGTAAAGAACTATTACTAATATTAAGAGGGACTGATTGAAGGCAGATAAAACAAAGGTTATCTTGAAGTATAAATCTGTCTTGGCTTTGCCCCAGCTTTATTACGCTTCCTGTAGCTCTAATATCCATTTTTAATTATGAAATAATTAAGCTTAAAGCCGACTAAAGTCAAACAACATCAGCTGTAAATGGGAAAAGCAAGCTCATGGTGCAAGTTGATGCCCTTATCCCAGACTGGGATTCCCAGCTAAGCCTGCTGTGCATCCTAATATCAAGTAGATATTTTTTTCTTTGTTGGTGGATGCGCTTGGTTCATGAAAGCTCCTGCTAAGTAAATAAAAACTTTTTTTTATCAATCATTTTAATTTAATAAATCCAAAAATGCGAATGTTCTGTTACTACTTTAGAGTGTGAAATTAGCCACTTAACTTTATTACACAATTATGACGCTAAACAATAATATTTACAAAATATCATAAACACTCTCTTCAGCACTAGCCTCTTGTCTTTTCACCTCCTCTTCTATGATTTCTCCTAATACCAATTTAAGCTCTGTGAATGCAGGCCTCTCTTCTGGATTTTCATGCCAACAACTTTTCATCACTTCATAAATGCCATTCCGATTATAAAGTGGAGGGCCAAGCCTTAGCCCGTTGGACAAAGCAGTTGTAAATTCCTCATTAAAACATTGCCCTCCACCGTAGGGAAGCTCAGCCCAATTAAACATTTCCCATAATGTAACACCAAAAGCCCACACATCAGATTTCTCGTTAAACGCAAAGTTCTTAAAACATTCTGGAGACATCCATCGCCACGGAAGAGCATCTTCATTCGTTACCACATATGTCCCACTCAAGTATTGGGATAGACAAAAGTCAGATATTTTTACTTGCTCATCAATAGTTAAAAGGATGTTTCTTGTGGCCAAGTCCAAGTGGACAATCTGAAAAAAATACAGCAAAATAAAAACGCACATTATTAGCTACTAAAAATTTTCATACCTGTTTTGAAGCGATATATTCCATTCCCATTCCAATTTCTAAAGACCACCTCATTAGCTTTAGAGAAAATTCGTTCGAGATCAACTCAACTTCATTTCTCTTTAAGTTCTCATTATATTCGTTTCCCTTCGCCTTCAAATATTTTTCAAGCGAGCCCAAACTACAAAATTCAAAAAAGACAAAAACCTTTCCCCTTTCTAAACCACATGTGCTTGCCCCAACTAACTTTACGATATTCTCATGCTTTCCTAAATAAGCTATGGTCTTAATCTCTGATAATAAACCAACAACTTTTCCCTTTTCATTACTTCCAATCTTGACCGCAACAATACCAATCCAATTAATCTTTCCAATTGAAACCTTTCCATGTGAGCCTGTCCCTAATATTTCATTTGAGATTGTGAATGAACCTTTTTCAATTTCAAAGTCTCTATTGTACGCGTTCCCATTAGGACCTTCAGTACCTTCTGTTCCTTTAAAAAACTCATCAATTTCATGCTTTGACAAAACTCGCTTCTTTTTTCTCACTAAATAAGTTGCTGCTGATATAATTATTATTATAATTCCGCAAGTTATTCCAACTACTCCGATGGTATATGGCCATGCTTTCTCCAGCCCTGCTTTTAAACTAGTGACATTCTCTAACATTTTTTTGCTTTCAACAACCCGTTTATATAGACTCTCCTTTTGGGTTTCAAGGTCAAAGTTTTCAGCCCTAATTTCACTCCTACTTACCCCTAGCTTCCACCACCCTCCCATTTCCTCATTGTCAAAGGCTGAGTTCAAGATAAAATTAGTCTTCGTCTGTTCAGCCCATTCAACTACATTTTCCCAATACCGCACAAAGTCATAATGATGATTTAAGTCAGTGGGACTTGGCAAGCCCGTTAAAAACATAATGTTTGCGGTCACATTTAGCTCTCTTAAATGATTCTTGCATAAGCTTGCATAAGCTTTAAATTCCTGGAATATAACGTCAAACCCAAGCTTCCTGTCAGTGTCATCCACACTCGCGTCCAAACACAATTGAAGGTCATACTTCAAAGCAATTTCAACTGCAGTGTAAAATCTTGGCCACTTTTCGTTACATGCTTGTAAAAGCACCAAATATCCAAAGCCCAAGTCTTTAACTTCATCAAACTTTATTGACAGGTTATGTAAGCTATTTCCCTTCGCAGTCTGAATCCCTTGAAAATGTTTGTTTACTGGGTTTTCTGTTGAATTCATTTCAATAAACCGGTCTTTAACAACAATATTGATTTGAATGCTTTCATGCCCCTCAGAATTAAGTGAAGCAACAGCATCTAATAAAAAGTTTAGAGTAGTTTGCCACAAACCTCCATCTTCCAGATTATTTGGAAAGGGGTAAACGTAAACTCTCCTTATGTCATTTATTGAAAGAAACGCGATGATTTTCTTAAAGCAGTTTGTGTTGCATGTGCTACTTGCAAGATTTTTGTTAAACGCAAACGGATTCAACGCTAAGCTAATGCTGCTTGAATTAAATTCTAATTTCTTTTGAAGCCAAGTCATATCTAACGAAAGTAGGAGTTTGTCATCTCGCAGATTGTCTTTGAGACAAACTTTTTCTTCAAATACGAATTGAGATGGGTGTTCATACGAGCCATTTGGTCTGACCCTCCACCACCCCTCTCTTGGATCCAAGTATGCATGGGTATCAAAAGCCTTGCTAAATATTACAGAAGTGTTTGTATTCTTAGCCCAACTACTCATTTCTGTAAAGTATTCCACAACTCTAGAATATCTGAAATCCCCACTGTTATCTGGGACTCCCACCAAAAATATAATGGATAGGTTCGGATCATCGCGCTGCATAAGAACTTTGCAGTTTTCCAGCTTCTTCTGATGTCGGCCAAGGTTTAAGATGTCATCATAGTATCTATTTAGTCCAACTAAACTAATTCTAATCTTATGTGAAATGCCAGCCTTCACCACTTCATCCCACCTACTACAATCTTCCATGCTAATAAGTAGCCCAAATTCCAAGCCGTCAAAAACCGAAATAAATTTGGAGATCCAATCAGGACGCAGAAAGTGTTTGATTGTGTAAAGTGGGTTGAAAATGATGCGCTTTACAGTTCCTGGGAACATTTCATTAGCCCGGTTGATCACCTCTTGGATGTCCATAACGTCCGTAATACTTTCATAAAAATCATCCGAGTAAAGTATAACTATTTTCAATAGGCCTGTGTTTTCATTTTTCTCTATATTTGCTTTATTTATTTCTGCTGCTATTATAGGCAGCCGTACTGGCCGGTCTAATATTATTTCACTGTCAATCATTGTCTCTGAAAATATTTAAACATTGTTGAAAGCAGACTTATACAAATTACCAATTTAATACTTATCTTACTAATTGAAAAATCGACGAGAATTTGATCAAATTTTGTGTGAATCTTTTGCAGCAACAGTTTCATACCGGAATCATCATACCAGCTTGAATTGCCATAGTCTTCAATGGTTATCAAGGGATCGAAGAGAATCCCAGTCATCTTCCTGTTTAAGCTAAAATCAGAGACCTAGAAATTTTATTCTTCTTGTTACTTCAGTTTCGTTCAACATATTGGTTACTGGAAATTTATTAGTTATAGCTTACATTTCCAATGCATTTGTATGCTGAGGTCACCGCTACCGTCGTTAAAACAAATATTAAAAAAGTTACTGGATGTTGAAACATTTTAAGTGCGTAACTCTAGCTTTCCATTACTTTCAAAAATAAATATGAACAACTGCAAATATTCAATTTATGCATATTGAATTTATGCTTTGTTTATTATTTATTCATTATAAGTTTTCATTCATTGAAGAACGAAGAGTCAATGAAAAATTGGGTAGCAGTTTCAACTTACAATGCAATTGATTTTAACCGCAAGTTAAAACCGCAAAGCCGAAGTTTGAGAAAGTTTGAATTTATAAAATATGATAAACCGTTCACAAAAATAATTGGTGGCCAAACTAGAACAATCTGTGCAAATACTGCGATAAAACATTTTTGTACTGTTCTTGCTTATCAGTTATTTAATTATTGTCAAAAAAATGAATTAATTCATGCTTGAGAAAGGAGAATGTTGGACGCTGATTTGTATCAATATTCCAACAGCTTTGCATTAAAGGAAATATGTCTTTACCATTTATCTTGCTGTATACCGGTCTCTCTAGTCTTACTCCATGCTTCAAATTACTCAAAAATTGCGGACTCTACGTTTTCTCCCACTTGAAAATATTAGTTCTTTAAGTGATTCAATTGACATCCATCTCCAAGGTAATGGTTCTTGCCCCTTTTTAGCATACAACTCATAATTATGTAGCCGTCTTGATAACCCAAAATCTGATATTTTTGCAACCTTGTCAAAGGTAAGTAGGACATTTCTTGTCGCTAGATCCAAATGAACAATTCTCTTAGATGCGATATATGCCATTCCATTTGAGATTTCATATGCCCAGTTGTACAAATGGGAGGTAGTTTCGTCTACAGTTTGCGACCTCAAGTAACTTTCTAGACTGCCCAGTTCACACATTTCTAGGAAAATAAAAGCTTTCCTTCTCCTCAACTCTTCGGTGTAGGCTCTAATCAGCTCAACCACATTTTCATGATGTCCAACATAAGTCAACACTTTAATCTCGGACAGAGCAGCCTTCAAAGTCATTTCTGTAATGCTTGGTTTTGTCATTTTAACCGCAACTTTTACAACAACCCCATTCTTTTCAACTCTTCCTTTGCAAACCATCCCAAATTGGCCTGAGCCAAAAACAACACTTTTGTCGATTGTGAAACTTTCATTAGGTATTTCATAAAGCAATTGGTCATACAACAAGTTAAATTCAGCAATACTGTCCTTCATCCCAATTTCAATTATCTCTTTACCACTTCCTTTTGCA
The DNA here is from genome assembly GCA_027743725.1 of Rambutsinella grinnellia. NCBI lineage: Eukaryota > Metazoa > Arthropoda > Collembola > Entomobryomorpha > Entomobryidae > Rambutsinella > Rambutsinella grinnellia. Next base: position 4,712 of record JAHZMU010002266.1, on the reverse strand, counting down.
AAGTCATCTGCCGGGCTTTCCCCTTCACGAACTTTAAAATAGGCAACAGTTAAAGTCACGATTATTATGGCTACAGCCGCAACAAGTAATCCTGCTATGTATTTCCAATTCACAATAAAATTGTCTGCTTTATTCATTTTTGACAAAGTATTCAACCAATTCCTGGCTAATTGCAAAGCAACTAAAGTAAAATAATATTGATTGGTTAAATTCTGATGAAATAAGAATTAGTAGATGCTCACCTTCCTTTTTATTCACGTACTTAAGTCTTGTGAAATCGTTAACGCTGGAATTTTCTACAATTCTCCACCACCCACTCCTCCCAATTGGAATTGTTCCGCCATTATTTGGATCATCCAATCCCCTATTCATTATTACTTTGACGTTTATCTTCCCCGCCCAATAATTTATCCTTTCCCAAAATATGATAAATTGGAAAAGGTCTTCTAATCTGTCCATTCGCACCTGGATCGGCCATCCCGTTATAATTCCAAGTTGAATACTTTCATTATGATTTCTAACAATATTTATGCACACTTCAAACATTGTCGTATATTTTAAAATAAGCCGATCTATATCTTGTTTTATATCATATTCATCAACATTTTCATCCACCAAAATCAAGTCTACCAAATCGAATACTCCGAATTTTCGTAGCTCTCTAAAGAGATCCGAGTTCAGTAAATATCTAGCCTCTATTACAAACGCCAGTTTTAAATTGAGCTTGTTTACTCCTTTTGTCATTTTAATATAGTTGAGGTTAAGCTTAAGGCTTTCCATGATTTCGTCAAAGCCATGTGCATCCCACTTACTACTTTCCATATAATAAACGAGTGATTTTACGGTCTGGTTGTAAATTGAATTTGCCTTATCAGCCATCTTACTAATTTCTTTTACGTCGGCAGAATCGACCGCCAACATCAACTCTTTTTTATCTGCTTCGACAAGATTATTATTTGCTATCGCTAGCGCAATCTCAATACTACTTTCACCTACATCCACGAGTAATGTCGAGAAAGGGGAAAGTGTCAATTTAAATAAATGACGAAAGCAAGACACATCACAAGGCTCAATTACAAAGATATACTTCCTCAACGCACTAAGTTGGAATTTAGTTCCAATGTTTTTGTTAAATATTAGGGGTTCCTTGAGGTAAGTCAAGTTTATCATTTGTGCGGAAAATTGAACAGGATTTTGAAGGCAACGCTTCTCCTCAAACTTGAATTGCCATGGCTCTACATTAGAACTATTCGGGACTATTCTCCACCAACCCGACGTCTTTTCCCCAATATAGAGTCCATTCTTGTTGAATGTGTCAAAAGCACTGAATATAAAAATCGTTGTGTTATTTTCTCTCGCCCAGTTATCCACCGTTGACTAAAAGTATACTGAATTGTTAAATCGAACTCGGCCACTTATATGTTCTTCCATGTCTGACCACGACGTTAGAAATGATACTGTTGGGGTAGCATTCAAGCGAAATTCCTTAGCCAAAGCTAGTTTGCAAGATTCAAACTCTTGTAACATATCCGCAATTGTTTTGTCAATCCCAGATGAAAAGAATTGCTTGGGTATTCTTGAGTAAAGTACCGTGTCCAAAGAAAGCTTAAAGAATTCTTCGTAATTAGACTTTAGAGATGTGCATTTCTGCATTCCAAAACTTAATCCGTATTTATATGTGAAATTGGAGTTTTGGAAAATTTGGCGGAAAAGCTTGTAGCCAGAAGCAGATTTGACAAGAGGCTCATAAATGATTTTATGAATGGTTCCTGAAAAGATGGAATTGGCTTCGTCTAAAACAGACTTTATTTTCATGACAGACGTGATAAACTCCATCCTTTCTTGCCCATGACTAACAGATATGGTATCATTGTGCAGTTGAATTTCGTCGGTAAACCCTGACATAAATTTAACGGTAAGTGACAACTTTGTTTTATGATTATCCACTTCCTTGTTAATTTTAGCGGCGACTTTTGCCACCAATATCGGACATGATGAGTAGCATTCAATTATAGTGAAAATTAACTCGACCTTTTTATTGAATTAAATAATTTAATACTTACTCACATCCACCAATGATCCCATTCGGATTCCAATCATAATATGATTAAATTTTGTGTTTATCTTTCTCAGCAAAAATGAATGGCCAGCCTCGCTGTAGAAGTCAGGGTTAAGTTGATCCTGGACTATGACATAAGGGTCAAAAAACACACCAGTGTAATCTCTGTTGAACTCGACATCCTTATGGAATAATTTAGATGTTGAAATTTAAAACAATTACTTTCTTAACGTTTTAATCGTGTTTCAATTCATTAAAATTATGTTCACGTACTTTTGCTGAAGTTTTGCACTCAACGTCCTTGAACAAATTTTGAATTTCATTTGCTGACGTGGTAGACAGCAAGGCTATCAATAATGTGTGAAAACTAGGCATATTTTCAAATAACTTGTCATAAACCAATAACGAAGAATTTGAATATTTTAAGGCAAAGTTTACAGGCAAGTCTGTTATAAAAACCCTGCCAGTTTTAGTGCTTGCCTGTTTTATGAAAATACTAAAAATACGTTTCCCGGAATTGCCGGCAGTTTCCGCCTGATAACTGGAAAGAAACAAGCATGTAACCACATTACTGCTAAAACCGCAAAAAAATTGATAAATAATGTAGACTCGAAATTCGCATAGTATAGTTTTAAGCATTTTATTTTTTTACCAAGTAATTTTTTTAGTGGTAATATTTTAATATAAATACTTAATTTAATTGAGTCTTAATTAGGTCATGATTTAATTAATACATTGCCTTCTCCCTGCCCATGCGATTCTCCATGTAAAGCCGAGATTCCTCTTTATTATATTCAAAATCCCTGACACTGTTTCTCACCCTACTTGAAAATTGGACATAACGCTACGCCCATATTCCAAGAAGAATGGCCGTCAGTCCTTCTCCCATAATTGTAAATTTGGTAAATGAACTGAATTTCCACGGCGTATCATAAAATGGTTGAACGTCATGTAATCCGACGCAACATAAATAAGTAGCATTTTATTCGCCACTGCTGCCTTCTCCAGGTTCCTTTTGGCAACAAAACTCACAAATTTGTTCATGAAAATCATCCCACACAATGTTATCGGAAAATTGGGAATAAATGTTAACTCCATCTCCACAAAGATATACCGGTCGTATAAAAATTTAGGTGGAAATAGTCCACAGGACGGTAAATGTTGTCAAAAAGGCGCACCACATGGAATACCATGCTTACATAATAGCAAAATATAATCCGCTTTACTGAATTGGGATGGTTACCTACTGTTAACAGGTCTTCAAATAGCAGGTACGTTAAATAGCAGGTTAGCAGGTGTAGTAATTAGCAGGCGACTTTGGTAGCTGGTACACTATATAGCATACGCAAAGTATTCCTTACTTTTACCATCATAATTTGAGAAATACCTAAAACGTACAATAATTAATCTTTTTTCTATCAGCTTTTCTGCCTCTCATTTTTCCTTCAGCAGCTGACATTTTTAACTGTTACTATTTGTTTTTATTTAATTGTGTTTAAATATTAAAATTATCTGATAAAAGTGTAATCAGGACTGACTTTATAGTGACCAAAATAAGATTGGGCTAAAAATATCGAGTTATGTATATATAATAGGAAGGGGGTTTATAATTGCAAATTCCATCCCTTCCATATCCAATCTTGTAGTCTACCAGTTGTAGAGATGTCGAGATAATCTCAATAATGAGCTAATCCACAAGAAAGCCGTTCCCACAAGGAACACTTGACGAATGAGTTGAATCCAATCTTCAAATTCCTCGTCTGTAACGTAAGCCCATCCTTGATATTTTGCTGATTGTTTTTCTAGGGCAATTTAATGAAACCTTATGGTCCAAAATAGTACTAAATTGATGCATTTGCTTATTTAATAAAATAATTTAATAAAAGTCAATTCTATCAGCAAAATATCTTTTAACCGCAGGAGTTCCGTCCAACTAAATTATTATTGCAATTCTCATATTTTACGTCAGATATCTCCAATTTTCCTAGAATTTTAATAAACAAGTAAGATGAGGGCGTAAACGCTCAGTATCAAAACCTTCTCAAGAATCCAAGACCGGATGCAAGCTTAAATTAGTAAGATGGGCTTACTTAATAATTTCATGAATCCGTGTTATGCCGGAAATTTGTGGAAAGATAAAAAGCTGCAAAAAGTTTTTCCCTTTACGTATTATTCCTCCAATTCATTTTAAACCTTCCTCACCACCACCTTTAGCTAAACCCTGTTAGATTATCTCCTGTTAGAGCTCAAAATCCTTCTATTAAATTCTACAAAAAATGAATTCGCCGAACCCTCAAATAAATCCAAATTATTGGACAACTTATTACGAAACGACGAATCCCTGCCCTTGCATGCCTATCAAGCAGGGCATCATTATGCTCTCAAACTTGGAAATTGTAAGTTCTTTAAAAATTAGCCAGGGAACCTAATTTTCTATCAACTTACAAGTTTCTTCATTTTGCAGGCCTTAAACACAATATATTTAATCGCAATAATATTATGCGGACATTACCTATCCGGAATTGAGAATTTCATAGGTGCGCCCTAAGCCATTCTTTTATTTTGATTAATTTATAAATATTCATTTTTTTCTAGTTCCAATTTCCGCATTTGCCGTCTTCACCTCGGCTTCCATTGCCCTCCGCATGTATTT
>JAHZMU010002265.1:0-39036 GCA_027743725.1 Rambutsinella grinnellia | reverse complement strand
GAGGGGTCGGTTTCTTGCATTGAAAATGGATCAAACATCACATTTTCTGAAGAGATTAACTGCTGTGGCGCTTGTTCAATTTGATAGCCGACTTGGTTGGTTTCAGTGTCGTTGTTAGAAATAATAGTCGCTGGAACGGTCTGGTTTGCTGGCTTCTCGAATTGCCACTCGTCATCAGACTCTGCATCACTCAGATCCTCCTCGACTTCCTTTTTCATTTCATCTGAAACGAAAGCATGTGCAGTTTAGTATATAGAATTTCAAGAAATATATGCGCAAAATTGTACAAAATCTAATAATTCTTTAAGACTTACCTTCATCACCAATCAATTGTGCACCACTCTCCTTGGAGCTTCCAAATGACAAAAAGTCAACTTGCTCCGAATCTTTTCCATGCCCGTTCATACTCATAACAAGACCAAGGTTTCCCTCGAGGCTTTGTTCTGTAACAAAAAATAGTTTACATAGCTTAGATAACGTGAACGTGGTTCGCTAAACTAAACATTTGAAATTTCCTTACCAATCTGTTTTTCAATTGGAATCTGTTCTACAATCTGCTCTGGCTTCTTGAAGCCACTAATGTCCAATTCGGTGTCAAGATAATGCAAATATCGGTTCTTGAGTGACTCCAAAGCTTCATGGAAGACAACAATTACTGAGATATTATCAGTGGAGCCATGGAACTTGGCTTGTTGGATCAATTTCTGGCTAATTGCTTGGACGTTAGCTATAAATAAGAAATTAATAAATTAACGACTCGAATAGCCTTGATATAAGAATAAATCATACATAAAAGTATAACATAAAAAAGTAAAACTTACCGATTCCGTTCACAACTTGATGGCGAACAATGTAAACAGCAGCCTCTGGGGTAATCTCATCCCATAAACCATCACAAGCTAAAATAATGAACTCTTCAGTTCCATCAAGCTTGATAAGTTTAACATCAGGATCGCATATGATAAACAGTTTGTCGTCAGCATCACCTACGAAAATAAATCAATTAAATCAGTAAACCTGCACTTAAAGTGCTCGTAGTTCTATGGAGATCGAACAGACAAATAGTAAAGAAAACATACCAATGGCCCTAGACACAGCCAAATTTCCATTAACACGGAACGTCCCATTCATTTGAAATACCTCACCACCAGCCTTTCTGATGCGTTCAATTTCATCCTAAAGTAAAAAAAATGTAATCAGTAATTATTGTATGACACTATCCCTTGCAACATCGCATTAATTTGTTTAATTATGTATATGTACACAGTATACAGTTATCTTTAAAAACTTACATTTCGCTCAGGTTTGTGTGAGATGACCAAGTTAACTGTCTCACTACACTTAGCCAACACAGCCTGAGAATCGCCAACCCAAGCGACAATCAAAGTATCCTCAGAAAGCAAGGCCAACACGGCTGTGGATCCGCTTTTAATCTTCCCTCCTAAACATTTATCTATAAACGCCTTATCCAGCCGCTCGAAAGCATCCCTTACAGCCGTTACCATATCCGAAGTGTGCTCCATAGCTTGAACCAGATATTGGTGAAGCTGGGCTGCACCATAAGCCGCTGCCTCTGGCCCATTGTGACCATCAAAAATTGCAAAGTAGCTGAGCGGATTCGAAAGCTGCCAAAATATTAAAAATCCACATTCAACATTAGCTAGGAATCTATTAATCAACTAGTAATTTAACTAAGGCTCAAAACCTGACCTACCTTAAAAATTCTATCCAATCGTGGAAGCACAGCCATCCTGTCCTCCATAAATCTACGTGTGTTCTTAATATTGCTGTACGAGACATCAAACACATTTGGCTGCATGTCTGGAGACTCAACGACGCCATCCACACTGTCTCTATAGTCTTCTCTTTCTCTTACACAAATATCATCCAAGATCTTGACAACGGCTCGCATCAATTTCAAAGGCTCATAGCGCGTCGCTATTTAAATGAAAAAGATAAGCATTAAACAAACGCAACAAATGATTGGTGTCTCATTCTCATTACTTACCCGCATCATTACCACTATCAACTGAATCTTCAGAGTGCTCCGCACACTGAGCAAATTCTGTATTGGACACTTCCCCATGTAACTTCGCCAACAAAAGGTTAATCAATGCGAAAGGGCAGCGCCTATACCATAATAAAGCAAGCCATTTCAACCAATCTTAAAAGTTTTAATTTAAAACTACTCCAAAAATAACCTATTTTTACCCATCTTACCTCTGATCCAAATAATCAAACGCCCAATGAAGCGCCTGCCCTGGGATCTCCTCCTTAATAATCGCATTTCTCAAGACCTTGATAGGCAACGGGTCCTTCTCAATATCTGTTACGATATACTCCTCCAAGAACCTCTTCGACTCCATCTCATCAACACTCAAGCCACCCTCTAAAAACCAAAAAAAAACTACTTAAATCATCCACCAAATAACCTCATCCCTCCAACTCCATCAATCCTAATCATCCTAATAACCAAAGTTTGGTTACCAAACCCCTCCAATTTCTCTCAAACCCTCACAATTCCACCCTCTACCCTACCTATCTCACATTCTCGCCCTCTCAACCCTATTCTCTCTACATTCACCCTCCAAAATCAAATTAAAAACTACCCTTCCCACTTACCCATCTTCCCTCCAACTGCCTCCCCTCCTAACCTCCACTTATCAACTCAAACCCTCCCTTTTTAACCGTTTATTTATAGTTTTCAAAGTATTTAAACTTTAAAATCCCAACTCGACTTTTCGCTCAAAAAAGTTGACCGCAGAACACTCTCGAAGAAAAAGAGAACCATCTCATCTCTCTCTCACTTTTTCCCCTCGCGTGCGTGAGCTATGCACCTTGCACAGAACAAAAGAGCACCCTCGCATGACTCACAACACGTTGTGCATAAGAACTGTCAAGTTTACGTCTCTCCGCGAGATAGACTCTCCACTCATTTCACAACACTCCCGAAAGCCGGTGCGGTGAATAGCACCCTCATGCAAAAAAAGTGTTTGTCATCTCATCTCTCTGATGCGGGCATGCAAAGTCAATTTGTCTTTCCCGAAAAAAGACACTTTTTTTGGGGGAAGTGCATTTCCTTGATGGCTTATCATCAATCAATACTTATAAATGGATAAGTCATGCCTGGATGATTATCATTCATGTCGATCCATAATTAATTTTAATGATAATGAAGAGATGAGAAATGACGAGAAAAACTAATTTAGATAATTATTGATTAGGCTGATAGTTTTTTCAGAATTTAATCTGATAATGACTATAATTTGGAAACTAGTTCATTGAATGAACTTCATTCTCAATTAAGATGACAAAAGACCTTTGAAATTTAAAGATGGTATCACAAGTCAATTATAGAAAGTGGATTTGGTGGAGTCTCAAGAATAACCACAACTGATTTTATCAAAAATTAATTGCATACCACCCAATTAGTTAGCGAATATGTAAATTATGTGGAATTTGGCCATTCATAAAGTATTTTTTTCCTCAATGGTTGTGGTGTTGACAGCTTTAATCGTATGGTTAATCACTAATCGCTAAATTATGCAAGACCATATGTGGAGGGGTTAAAATGCTTTAAAAGTTTAGAGTAAACAACCCAAATATGATTAAAAAGAAGGTAATGGCAGTCTCCTAATAATTCTTAAAATGCTCGACAAATATTATTACCAGCCAAATTGGATGAAATCTTTTTACACTTACCTTTCAGGAATTGAAGATCTGAAAGATATTTTGACCCGTTCACATTAGCAAACTAATAGATTAAAGTTTAGAAGGAACGTTTTAAATGGTATGTGTACCAGGAGGGGACAGACAAAAACTGACTCTGACTAACCGAGTTTGAGACTGAAACGAAAAAGGGGTTCACTTTCATTAGTCATCGTCAAAAATGTAAACACCTGTCAATCCCCGTAACCTTAGCAACCCCTGTCAATCACCACAACGTCCATACCTATGACGCAACAACTTTTCCTGTCAAACATTTCATGCTAATTCAAGCCTAAAAATGTAACCTGACCAGTTTCAACTTTACGATCAAATTGGGCCCAAAGACGCCTCCAATTTACTGCCGCCGCACACGCAAAATCTCACGCAAAAAGTATTTCAATCGGCATTTTTTCTTCTCCCCTTTATACGATTTTCGTTAAAGATAACCCCACACCATTCAAAAAGAGTTTCAGCCCAAAGCTTGAAAATGAACCTGGCCCGTCAATCACCATCAACAATCCAAGCCATTGACTAAATCGATTTCTTCAACCATCATTTATTCAAGTGGTAAATCTTGCTTATTCACTTTTCCTCCCACATTTGATTCAACTTTAATAACAAAGTCGTACATGACACAATTCTACCTCTTCTTCCCTCCAGACTCCTCCGTCACTAAACCAATAATCTGATTACCTTATTCGGAAAGAAAAGAGTCTAATTGCGTTAAAATTACATGCAAGCCTCGGTTTAACTTTTATAAAATAAACACGTGTGCGTATGACTTCAGCCTTTCCTGCTACTCCATCTTTTAAAACAATGGACCCCTCCACCCACGCGAACCGTAATCATAAATCAATTAAGCTCAAAACAGCTCAACAGCATGAGTTTTTAATGAATGAAAACGATTATTAAACCTGACTAGACCAAGAGCATCAAACTGGCATTCAAAACTAAATGGAGAGACGCAGACATTTTCAAATTTTCAATTGAAGTGCATTTTTACAACCGAAGCTATGACAAGAAAACGTAAAAAATCGCATATTTTACACTGTACAACTGCGGTAATGAACTTGCCCAAGTCAGACTACTTATTCTACACAAACTCTAATCTCTTTCCGGATTCAGTCCAAAAACTTATTGCCAATTGCCATTGCCAACTTCATCTTTAAAAATCCAAATCAATTTATTCAAGCCTATGAAAAGCTATAAAGCTCAACCACCTTCATATTATTTACAGCCTCAGCCCAAGCATAAATCATTCTCTACCGTTCTTTTTCCTCCGCAAAGTTACTCGTGAAAAAGTTACGACGACACAATGAAATAAATATGTTTGCCACGTCGTAAGAACACGCAGGGATGCTAAATGCCACGCCAAAAAAACGATACTCCCTCACAGTGATTCCCTACTCCCTACACGGTTCTATTCCCCTGAAAAGATTTCCGTTTTCTAAGTGTGTAACACTTGATGTTTCTCTCTTTCAACACTAAAAATAGAGAGAATTCATGGTAGCTTGAACTCCCCTTCCGCCATCCAGTCTCCCCCGCACGCTTTACTTGTAGGGAGTCAGTGTATGCGCTTCAGCGCCTGGTAACTTCCTCCGATTGCAATTGCAATATCACAATCATCATCTCATCTCAATCTCGTGAAAATATCAAACCGTTATTGTGCTCATTGCAAGTTGCAACGACCAGACTTATCGTCATAGTCAAAATCATTACCCGAGGGCATGAGAAACTATGAAACGAAACGTAATTCAAAAACCTTTATTCTAGTCCCTGCTTTCTTGTCAAGCCTTTTATACTTCAGGTCTTGAAAAGGCGTTAAGTTATTGTCATTTCCTCAACCCATTTAATTCAACTTGGCACACAATATAGTTCACAGAATTAAACCTTACAAATTCTTTCACACAAGCTACTTCACATTCGTAACAAAAAAAAACTCAATGTCATTCAAATTCACAGCCCTTTTAAACCTCAACAAATATTTGATATTACCCATTCCTAATATAAGTCTACCTGATCCCCCTACAATTTCAAGTGATTAACTTCACCCCGCCGTATAATGATAAGCATCCCTTCATTATGATTATCAACAGTATCATCTCTCCTTCCCTGATAACTTTTCAGACCTTACCCCTTCTGTTGACTCAACAGTGTTGAGTGCTGCGGTTCGCTAATAATGTTATGAAATAACCCAACTCCCGCTATCATTAATAATCTGATACTTTTTTAACCTACAAAATAAGTAATGTTACAGACAGAGAAAGATAACGTTGCTTTTTTTAACAAAGTTGAGTACACATCCAAGACTGTTCACTACTCACCCTATTTCTTTTTGCCCGTGTTTGAGGGATGCTTTTGTATACTTTTTTCTTTTGAAAAATCCATTTTCACATTTCACATTTACCCCAAAAGGGTATTTTCCTTTGCAAAAATTACAATTATGAAATACTTTTCATATATATAAGCTCACGCTCTATTTTATTTTTGCCCTTTGCCACCACCATCCTCAATAAGTTATTCAAGGTTCAAACCCATTTTCATCCATCCGGTTGGTTTGTTGAAAAACATGAGTTATAATTATTTATTTTTTGTTAAAAAAAATGCTCTGAAAATTAGCACTGATGGAGAGGAAGCTGAGGGAAGAGAGAACACTGAGCATTATTGTAATCAGAGGTTTAATGAGTGGGTAAAAATGATGATTCAAGTGCAACAGCCCTTTTAGGGGTGCGGTGATGCCGATAATGATATCAAGGATTAATCATATATTTTTTACGAGAATTATAATGAACGTGATCCTCTTCCTTTGCAAAAATTACAATTTCAATAGCCATGTTTACACTTACACTAATAACAAGTATTGACATTGAGTTTCCAGATGATTATTGATAACAATCATGTATGTTTGTTCGGAACAAATTGTTCTGTTAATTATCAGCCTTGTCAATTTTTTAAAATATGAAGCTGGATAAAAAAAACAAGGCGTATATTGAGAATTGAAGGTTACCCTATCACCAAAGAGTGTCTATGAACTTTAAAATACTAATTTCCTTACAACTTCCAAAGTTCGAAATGACTCGTGTGCTTTCGGAACAAATAGCTTATGACAGTGTGAACCCTATACTCTTTTAAATCAAACAAATCGCTACTAATGAGTAAAACGCTCCGGTTTCTTAGATGAATATTACAAACAATAAGTCAAGAAGATCACGGGAGGTCAGATATCGACGTAGATTCTAAAATGGTTTTAATCTCTCATGCTCCATTTTTGAAAATTGCTGACAAATTGCATCAATTGGTGAATATTCTTAAAAACTATTCCATACTAGTCTACAAAACTATTAAAAATTACAAAACTTACCACTCAAGTTTATCCAATCCCACTCCAATTTACTAAAATATATCTCAAACTTATTCCAATTCACACTCTCATTTTGTTAATCACTTTTTAAAAAAATCGTCTCAAACTCCTTTGACAAGTACCCCTCCAAAAAGTACAACCACACCTTTCCTCCCTCCCCTCCAACCGGTAAACTTTCAATAACGATAGTTCACTCCCAATAAAATCCTTCCCAAACCAAAATTTATTTTTAAAAAAAATTAAACTTTCTGCCAAATCCAAAACTAAATTATAAATTTTGACTATTAATTTTTAACTAAGAATTTTTGGAACTTTTTACTCCGAAAGAAAAAAATCTCCTGAGGAAAAAAAAGTTGGAAAATGACATTTATCTTTGGGAGTACGTGTCTCTCCCCTCTTCACTATCTCATTTATCGTGGCAAACTAACTCGGGATCCAAGTTCTTCCCATCCCATTCCCTATCCTTTTCGTTGCATTGACTCTATACGCTCTTTTTTCCTCTACCATTTCAATCCTGAAAAACTTGATGTTATATCATGTTCAATCTTATACCTAGTTAAGTGTGTGTAAAGCTCACTATTTCACTTGTTTTAACTCTGGGTAAAAAAAATTCTGAGTCAACTCCACAAAAGTATGGTTTGACTCGTAGTAAAAAAAAAACTACACCATCATAGTGTGGTGGTCTGATGTTCTGAGAAAAAGACTTTGAAACATGAAATGTTCGTTGTTGAGGAGAAGTAGAGAGAGAGAAAAGGACAAAAATCTTTGAATCAAAAGGCAAAAGGAAAAAAAAGTGGAGGATGATGGAGGAGAGTATCTGCAACTACTATTTTATGCAGGGCTGTGCGTGTAGCAATCATTTCAGGAATGTTTGTTGCTATATGAAAAGAAATTGTATGAAAGGAAGGAATTTTTCTTGAAAGAAGGTAGAGAAGGAGTAAAGATGGTTGTGCAGAATGATGGTTTTGTAAGAGATGGCATCATACCGGCAAAATAAGTGATGTGGTATATGATGGCTATGTTTTTTTTGGTACTTCAAGTATAAAATGGTAGGGAGATGGAAGCTATGGAGGGGGATGAGAATGGAGGATATGAGAGGAAATGAGAGGCAGGAGGAATTAGAATTTTTAGACAGGGTAGGGCATCCCAATAAGAGAAGACATTTTGAGACAGAGACATGACAGTGTCAGAAAAAGCAGAGGTATTGCATGGACAGGTGACAGTGAAAAGGACGCTGAGAGATATTAACAGGTATGACGTGTTATAATTTAAGGGGAAAGATGATATTCGTTTTTGTCAATCTCTGAATTTAGTGTAATCTCTGAGCGTATGAGGAATGGATTTTCATATGAAAATGTTCAACATAATACATTTCTAAGAATACGACATGATGGATTTATGTTAATAGTATTTTTAAAAATAATGATGGGAGGTGAAATGTTTTCTGTCATATCACACCTTTACTGTCATTAGTCTAGAGTTTGGACAGGAGGAACGAGATACTCGCGTGTGACTAGGTGTGTGGCTTGAACAGGTTAAGACAAGATAATAAACTTGATTAGACAAATGACAGAGATGACAATTGGAATGTTGGCTTTTATTGTGTGGTGAGAAGACTTGAAAATATGTAGCATGCGAGCTTACTTTATCTCATGATACTTTTTAATATTTTCCTTCAGACTGGAAAATTAGTTTGTTTTGTTACATGTCAGCACCATTGTAATTGTATCATTATAAAAATTGGACAAAGCAGGTAGGAAAAGCATTTTTTAAATATTTATTGCATTTGAAACTTTCTCCAATTAAGCTGTTCGTTATACAACTTATAAAATGCAAAATTTGCAAGCTAAAAGAATCCTAGTGTGTAAGAGCTTATTCATTTCATTGCAAACTATAACCTTTTCCCTTTTCGAAATACTAATTACTTTGACTGAAAAAGCCCATCTCTAAAAGTAGGAAAAAGCTACCCAGGGAAAGGCATCTAGTGGGAGTTCCTCCTTCTCATTCCTCTTCCTTTTTTATTACTCAATTCAGTAATTGTTTTGTCTCTCTTGAATTTTGGCGTGGCCCTCTAAATGTAAACCTGAGTTGGTTACGTGGAATAGTGAAAGAAATCTAATATATGCGGTTCACGTCCCTACAAAAATCATTCCTCCTCCACCTCTCTCTCTCCTGCTTTTTACGTTTTCCATTCCCAATTCTCTCTCTTCTCTCTGAACATTGGCATTTCCCCCTTTTTGCATCCCAGCTTTTTAACATCATATATGGCATGATTCACTTATATCCCTAGTCCCTTCGAAAACCACGTCACAAAAAAACTTCGTGATTCATAGGCAGGCCTAAGTTATTTATGCATGTTTTATCCTCACAATATGAAATAATGATGCATCACAAAATGGTAGAAAAAAATCACAGCTCGTCAGACGAACAACCATAGACTAATAATAGCAAACCACAAGGGAAAAAATTTTGAAATAAAAAACAGCATTGTTTCCTTGCAGTTTATCAATGCTTACTCCTCTGCCTCATGAGAACTACATTGGATAATCATACCCACTTGGTTTACATTTTTATACTCATCATCATCACAATTCGCTGTACATTCAACTTGAAATATTTTTACGTAGTTTCTAAATACGAAGATATACATTCAGCTCGAGAGAAAAAGATAAACCTGTGCATTATCTTCTCTTTGACGTGCAATGGCAGAGTAAAGAGTTTTGCTACTGCGAAGTGAAAATTCTCTCTTGAAAGAAGAAATGAATTTGGAGTATAGTGATCTAATGAGAGTTCCTCATCCGTAAACGATCATCTTCATAATGTAAAGTTTTGCAGTTCACTTGCTTCCACTGCATTTAGGTATGGATTATGGATATATCTTAGAAGATGAGTTTTACAGAACGTGAGATCAACGCGGAGATGACTTGCTAGGTTTGAGGTATACTTAAGAAAAATAGTGACAAAGACTTATAAACTATTATGCTCTTTAAGCTTGAAGAGGATGATGGTAATATGGGCTTCTAAATAGACTTGAATTTTTCTGCACTTGATGCAGATTTCAGGATGTGCACTATGCAAACAAACTAAAAACCTTTAAAAAGCGATGCACTTTTTCACTACTAGGATTCGGAGCAACCACATTTATATTCTGTGGTCATGTCATGATCTGAAAATGATTGTCATCATCTGTCTAGAAAAAAATCGTCGTGACCAAATGCAAAAAAATATGGTAGAAGTTAAATCTTATTTTTAACTAGAGTCAAGTGAATTGGCTGGTTGATGTTACTATTGTCAGAAAAAATACTATTGTTCCGTTTCATTCCGTTTTAGCTTGTCTCTTTTAATTTTCAGCTTGGCTGATAAATACTCATTAAAAGTTTTTCTTGCTTGTAAAAAATTCTGCATAAATTTTCCTCTCGAATATTAGAAGGCGGCGGAACTGGCAATAACAAAAGCTGTTTTGTCCAAATGCGTGAGTGGGCTGCATCGTTGCATTTTAACATGAATTTATTCAATACGACGCATAACGGACTGGCAAGAGGTTTAGAGATGAAACTCGGGATTCAGACCGTTATCTCGTGTAAACGCAACGAAAGCGAAGATTGAATGACTTTTCATTGACCGACAGCGGGAACCAAGTGTTTACAGATGGATAAGCCTAATATTAGCTTCCTCTCTGCTCAACTCAATCCAGGCGAGTTGGGAGAGAAGTTTGGAAGCTACTGACATTTAGGATGGGCTTTTCTCTCTCCCGAAAATAACCAAATGATTCAGGGGGAGTATAAACTAGGATTTCTACCTCGTGTGCCAGCCACTCATTGGAAATACCTCTGCTTTCTTTATATACATAAGCGGATCTTCTGCAGTATAACTACTAATTAATAATGGATGAGATTAATTTTGTATGATCTACCCTACAGGGTAGAAGAGGAGTTGGATAGTTGAAAAAATGTATTAAAAATATATTTCTCAAATAGAGAATTTAGCTTTAATACAATGCTATTCCACTCTTCCTTGTATTTATAGTTTTAAGCACTCATCTATTTTTCTCCTAGAAATACTTGAAATAATTGGCCTTTGGCTTTCCATTTGCGATACGATCCGCACAAATAAATTTTAATGGTTACACTTGGAGAACCACAGCTTAATTGACAGAGAATAAGCTGCTTATTTTATGCGGCATCTACACCACGACTAAATTCTAGCTATTAGTGACTTTTCTTGACTTAAGAATATTACTACTTAAACCCAATACAGGGTAATAGAGATAGTTAATTTGCAAAGTAATTTATCAAAGCATTTTAGTCTTTTTCTCTCAGCATTTTCTTCAATTAGGTTTCCGATGTGAAGGTTTAAGTCAAGTCAGTTCAGACAAAAATAAAAAATCACGATGCATCTTTGAGGAGGCAGACCAATTTTCTCAAGTTCTTTGTCAAGCGATAGAGCAAATGCATCAGTTGGCAATTCGCAATCGTCGCTTTCCCGTATCCGACTTATGTAATTTTGGAAATGCTTTGTGCAAGTGTGAGAGATACGTGTCTAAAATTTACATTGCAAAAATGTGAATGAACCATAAAGCATAAGTTTATTGAGCACAGCTCACCAGTTCAGTAGCCGGCTTTAGTTTAGGCAAAAAATTTGCACGTTGTCTTATAGGATTTTTTTTTGTTTTCAAGCACGGATGGATGGACTCATGTAAAATGTAAACAGTATCTACAGCCAAGCAACGTAGCGTCACATACCAGCAGACAGAATCCGAGAATCCAATCAAAAATGTTTTAAAAAACTTAAAAAAAACTTTACAATTTTAACAGGCAATGGCATTGTTGTAGAATGGCTGGAGTGACATGAGGAATTTTATAGAAATAAAATGTAAAGAAAATTAGAATTAAAGATGATGAAATATCTAGAATAAAATTAGGAAGACGGTATCTACTTAATTTTTAAAATGTGCCATTTCTTCCCAAAATTATTTTGTTTAAACTGATATGATGTGGGTGCAACCCTGCTGGTGCTAATTATTTAACATGAGATTTTAACAGTTGATGTAATTTTCTGGATTTTTGACTCTTAAATAGTATTTCAGGTTCACGATTTCCTCCGAGGCGGTTCCATATTTGCTCATAAGCAGCTTGAGTTTAATATTTTATGCATTTCTATCACTCCAAAATAGAGGGATTTTTACTAAACGAAATGAAGCGGAATGTAAAGTTGGATTTAAAAAATGGAGACTTGATGAGATATTACAAAGCCATGACAATACATCTGCATAGCATCTCGTCTATTTCACGCTTCACCTTTTACCTTCCATGTTTAGTCATATTTGTACGAGCCGGCAGTCATAAAGAAGTTGATAATGTTGGTCATTACCATTATTTTTTTCATTTTCAGCATAAACCAGTCCCTACAAATTCGATTCTTATTTAGCCATGCATCTCTCTCCAGCTCTGTGAATATTTGGGTATTTTAGGGGGAAGCTGAAGTACATAAAAATATGGGAAAAAGCAATTAGAAAGATGCATCTGAGTTTGTGAATAACTTTTTAATAAGAAAAAGAAGCTTATCCAAGTCTAAATTTATTAGAGCAGGTCTCCTAGCACACTTTCGAGAGAATACTTGCATCCATATGGGGTGCGGCCTTTGAATAAAATACCTGTTCTCCAGCCATCTCCAAGAAAAAATCTTGAGTTTACATTCGCCCTAAAACTTCCTATCTCGAAGTCAGCCTCATGCTGACATACGAATGGGAAGTGTTTCCTACAGCGAAGAAATGAAAATGTTAAACATTTTAAGGGAAAATGGAAATGTCAGTGAGTAGCTTTTGCGTAAAACAAAGTAACGCACAAGCTATTAAAGCCGCGTGGTCTTGTAATGATATAACCAGGAAAAATCCAGTTACCATTTTGGTAATGGAATTGTCGATAACGCAATTTTGGAATAGAGTTCTATCCGTTGTGATATGGATATGGCAGGAGTTGTGTGGTAAAGTGACGGAGGGATGGAAGGTTTTGATATTTGTTCAGCTCTTCTGTTGCCCATCAAGACCACCGGACTGATGATGGTGGTGATTTATATTGTGGCTAATGACTGGTTCCGGGATGACGGCAAAGACTGCAGTTGATGCTAATAGAAAGGATAAAAACTCATGATTACGTAGATATTTCACACATTACTGGAGAAAGGAGTGTTTGGGGTATTCTGAAATTCATAAATAATTACTCAGAAACACATCCATTCATGATAAATTAAAATTAATCCATAGTTATTGGTCTATTGCGTGTAAAAATGGAGTATTTTTAAAATGTGAATAGCTTGCGGCAAATTCTTTTCAGGTATGGACCACTAGATTACTTTGTTTTTGGTTCTAATCTCTTGTCGAGCCAAGCCCGTCGCACGAAAATATATAAGATATTGTAAATCTTAAATTATTTCACTTGTTCCTTACAATTTTTACGCAGTTCATATTTGGTTTGAAGATTGTTCTAAAAACATTTATTTTTAACAACTTAATATGGAGCTCTTTCGGCTGTGAAGTAGACACTGATGAATGTTTTTATAACCGCGGGTCATATCCTATGACCTATGCAAGCTAAAATAATTATTTTTAAGCGTAAATGTCGCCATCAATAATGTAGATGTTGACGGGTGTTTATCTTGTAAAGAAATGTTATGATACTCGTGATACACCATTTGTTAAAGAGTTCCCTAAGGACAGTGTAAAAATGGCAGATAAAATTGCTTGCATCTCATTCGTATTCGGGGTAAGTGCAAAAATACTATTTTGTATTTTGCTACACTTTCGCGTCGTGTATGGATCTGAGAAATTGGAAGTAAATATGGTAGAAAGATAGGTATCGGACGTAGTTTAAAACTGACGTAGAAAAAAGTTTGTGACTTTTTAAGGGTGGTGATGTGCCAAGACCGAAATTGAAAAAAGTAATATGCCATTATCCATTGTTGACACTGACATTGGTCTGGTGCCCCATGCCTCTGTTTTTAGCTTAATGTTGTCATTAATATTCTATCTGTGATAGAAAGATGTGAAGTCAGCGTGAAAATGCGATTTGCTGCTCTGATGGCGCTGGTCATTAAAACCTTTTTATGGGTATTGCGATTATGGGAATAGAAACTGCAAAAATAAAGTAAATGGATTCTGAAAAACAGAATGGATCCATATGGTAACATGGAAAATGTACACGAGCGAAAGAGAAAGTATGAAGTTTAGAACTCATAAGAAGTATGTCAAAGTCGAGTCACTTGCAAATTCCCCGAAAATTTATGACTGGATGGGGACCTTTGGGTTTTCCATAAATAATACTTGTCATTTTGCAATTGTACTTTTAATGAAGATACGTTTAATGATCCATCTTATTAGTTCATTTTCTCACTTTATGGAGATTACGACAAACGTCTAAAGCAATTCAAATAGAATCGGGTCGTTTCACGATGTTAAGCCGTTTATTATAGCCATTTGGAATTATGTGCTAACATTAAAGTGCAGAGTTACAAAAATTGCAAGCAAATGTTTACTTTTGGTCCAACAAGACAGTCCTACACAGTAACTTGAGAATAATTTGATTCGCCCACGGACCCCGGTCTCTAATAAAAGCGTCTTGTAACGATAATAGTGTAAACATTAAATTTTTCTTATGCAAATGTGGAACATTAATTTATAAAATTTCTCTTGTATTTAAATACAAGGCATCTTGCAGTGGAAATTTACAAAAAATCGAGTGATGTAATTCATAAAAATGAGAAAGTAATGTGAACGATAACGAAAAAAGGTGTACATTGAGGAAGGATGAATTTAAGTGTGAATAATTCTTTTTCTCAGTAGCCTTCCTCTTAACTAGTGTATTACATAATCTCACATTTTTAACTACACCGCATCCCCATTAGCTGCTGATGAATGATGACTGATGACAACGGTGTGGGAAAAGATTTCTGACAAATTTAAATGCTTTTTAGACTACAAAATATATGTTTCGCGTAAGAGAAGTGATACCGCTTCGACTTGAACAAGGAAAGGTTTTCATTGAAAATTGTTTGCTACCAGTCTAGAACGAAGTATGCAGAAAAGCTATTAAATATTAAGATGATGTTGCACTTTTCCTCATCCACCGCTTCAGAGTGTGACATAGACGCTTGCGTAGACGTTGCAGCGATTTTGGTGTCTCCATCCCCTAATATTTGAAAGAGTAAATTGAGATTAACATGAGCCGGTGATTACGGTTTGGTCTTGATGAGGATGGTGAGTAGAAGATGACTGGTTTGCAAGAAGTTTTAAAAAATGTACGAAGGATAATAATTTTCAAAGAGTAAATGATAGTTTCTCGCATTTCGCAGATTGCACAACATTTAACGATTTAAGAATTAGCAGAGAGAGAGAGATAATGATGTCGATGTGAAGATAGGATGATGACGGTGGTGTGTTAGGCAGATGTCCCTTGTAATGTCTAAATGTGGCTGGCTATTAAAGGCTAGGGCTAAATCGATAATGATCAGGCTTATAATTATAATGTTAGGTTGTAGAGAAAAATAGTGAGAACAATAGGGAAGTTTACAGACGCGTTTGGACTGACAGAAGAATTGTTAAAGTTTTGAAACTGCTGTAAAAAAGGAAGAGGGAAAGAACTATTAATGTTTTGGAAATGAATGAATACAGTGGCTACTAGGATGGGGATGTTTTGCAATTTTTTACGACAAGTCAGATTACTATTATTGGAGTAAAGAAAACAATTATAGGTGTAAGATGTATCATGTGTCATAAAAAAGTGGAGTAAAACTGTCATTGGATAATTTAAGTGGTCCTAGATAGTTAAGTGGCTCCAAGTCTCCAAGAAAAAATGTCAACCCGCAAAAAAAGTCTTAAACTAATTATTTGCTAGCCCAATTGGTGCACTCTTTCATTTATTTTTTTATTCATGATTAATAAGAGGTTTGGAGCATTGTTCAAGGTGAATTTAGGCAATTTAATAAAACTGACAAATCTTTGACTCTTGATATATAGCGCTGAATTCTCTAATGTTTCTCAGTCTTTGAACTCATTAACTCACTGATGTGGTGAGTGAGAAGACGAGTGTTCCGTTCTAATTCTTTTTGATTGACTACATCTCTTTTATTCTTCCTTAAAATAAAGAGTTTAAAATTTCAATGATTTACAAATAATCAAAGCCACAGGACCAGGACCACCGCATATTTTACTCACGTCAGTTTACAAAAAAAAACGTATCCAACTGACTGATTTTTATTTTAAAAAGATAAACGTTATAAGGGCGAGATGAATGATGAATTTGATGAATGAAGTTTTCACTTGAGCATTTTTTGGCATAAAAAATTCGCCTACGTACAGACAATGAGGATATCAAGTGATAATACAACACTGCTTGTGTCTATGAAGTAATAGATTGGTAGGCGTGTTTAATGGGGCAAGCCTGGCTCTGATAACTATTTCTTCATAATTAGAAATTTTTTGCCGATAAAAATAATGACAGGATTAAGCTACATATGTCTGGCCTGTTAGAAGTCAAGTGAATTGCAAAGGTTTTGAATCCTTAAAGCCAGTTTCAGGGTACTGCGCAAGAAATCAGAGATTAATTAGCCCTAAAAACTACCACGCTTAAGTAATATGAATGTTATTAATTTTCCAATGCAAATATTTGCTAAAATTTTATATTTATTTGCAATTCCCAACTCATTCATACATGAAAGCTTTCTTCTAAAGGACTAGAAAAGGTTGATATTTTTTTTAAATAGTACATATTTTGTAATAACTTTGTTAATCCAAATTAAAGCCCACCCCCTCTCATTCACTCTTGGCAAGGATCAATCAAAGCCAATTGTCTAAGGTGAGAGGATGATCACCATGTCCATATAAAGTCTGTTAAAAAATTAGCAAAATGAGAGGAATCAGGGCGAAGTCAAAAACTCAATTGATTTAGGAGAGAGAGAAGGAAAAACTTCATTCATTTTAGTCACCCCTCCTATTAAATAGTTTTAAAAAATCCAATCCGCACGCAATTGAATAACAACTGCCTCACTTTTATTTAAACACATTTTTTACAAAAATATTTCACTCATGAACTAAATATCTTTCCGTAGGTGTTGATTACTCCATATTCCTTTCATATGTTAATAAAAATGCATTATTTCACAAACTCTATTTAAACTAATATGCTTTTCCCATTTTTAGCACTTTTATTGCTAAAAATATTCTGCAAATTGCAATCTTTTTGGTAGCTTTTGGGCCTGGCTCATTCACAAAGTTTATGATTGTTTGACATGCAATTGATAACCAGAAAGGGTGTCTTGATTACTTGCAGAAAATGTTAAGATTTAAAAATAGGTATAATTAAAATGCTCATGTTTTAATTATTTTCATAATGTTTTTTTAAGCATTTTCATGATTTTTTTAGACACAAAGAGCGTGGTAGCGTCTATTTTTCTATAAAAACTCACATCTCAATTCTGACCAACTACTGCCATGAAGCGGTAAAAGGCAAGAAAGTAAAAAGGGGAAATGTAGAAAAAAATCTCATCTCCCTGTCATTTCAAACTCTATCTAGAGAACGGGGGTCGTTACCATTTTTTTTGCCATTTTTGAGGAGGAAGTGGATTTAGCAATGACATGATGGTGAGGAGGAAGCGGCAGACAATTTAGTATTGTTAAGTATTTTGTGTTGAGGACAAAAGACTAAATAGTTTTGTTGAAATTACGTTTTTGGTTAGGTCTGGAGAGGAAAAAGATTGGACTTAATGGGTTTAATGACATAAATGGTTTAGCAATGCAGTTGTTTGTGGGAGGTAACTGGAATGGGATGGTGGTCGATTAACAATTTTAAAGATCTCATTTTGTGACTGGTTTAAAAGAGGATTGATGGTGGAGACGGGCTGAGGATGAGAAACTGAAAGTAGTGGAGAGAGTCAATGCAAAGTGTAATTTAATTAATTTCGTTTGTAAAGGTAAAAATTGTAAGATTTAAAGTTGTGTGGTTGTTGATTAGAATGATTTAAATTTTGTACAGGATTTGGGGTGGTGTTTTGTGGCGAAAATGAGAAAGGTGATTGAGATTTGTGTGCCCATAACGGTCCTCATCATAACAGTGGTTAGTGGCCAGGCTAATGGTGGTGTTAAGAGTGAATTAAATGGGAGAAAGTTGTTGTATTTGAAAGGAAAAAAATGATGTTGAATGTTTAATGAATTATGTTGTTTGATTAGGTTTTTGACGTTGTATTAAATGGGGATCATACGATCATATCGGATCTCGACATTCATGAGAAAGTGGGCCATGGAGTAGCTTATGATGAGATTGTCCCGTTTCAAGTCACCAGTAATCAAAAATCTTTAATGTTTGGTGGGGGAGAGTCAGATATCAGAGGAGGAAAAGTCAGAATTGAGTTCATCAAGGTATGTGTTAAATAATAAGTAATAAATTGAATAAATTGTAATAAATATGTATCGGGTCAAAGTATAACTGTAATTTTAATTTCAGGGTTACAGAGACAACCCAAAAATCAACGCAATTTTTGTAATAAAAGGAACGATTGATGGTAATTGAGTAATTTTGAGAGATGCTGTAGAATGGTTTATTAAAAATTCTTTTTAATCTTTTAGACGTTCCACAATTACCTCCAATTCCGTACCGTGAGGAGGAAGAGGAAGAAGTAGTATCGGAGCCGGAGGAGACGAAAGCTTCCAAGAATCGAAAACCTAGTGGGCCAAAGGTTCCTGACCCTTATGAGGATGTTGCGTTGACATCCGCCATCTTCCCTGTGTTCGTCGCGATAGGCTCATTTATACCAATTTTGTTTTGCCTTTGCAAACTGTAATTTATAAAGATTTTCCCGAAAGCTACTTCTGTAGTATCATCTCCTTCCATAAACTTATCAGTTATTAGAAACGATCAAACTTTCTTCTTTTGAAGTATCAGTGTTCCATGTACCTTAAATGTTTTTGTTCTCATGATACTTATCTACCTTTTACTTACAGGACATTTGCAACTTGCGATGTACTTTTAAATTTTTAGTTAAACTTTAATCGGTTAATGTTTAGAGATAAGTTTCCTGCTATTTTGCATTTACAAAGGGGAACACAGCAGTTTAATTTTTACTTGAAATGCTACAGCTTGTGAGGCGTAAAGCTAGTCATGTGGGGGAAATCTCTTGTAAAAAGGGTTAACTAGAAAGAAAGGAACTAACTGATGAGCAGTATTGTTGTCAGTGTTTTTGGCAGTCGGTGTTTTTATAGAGATGGAGTGATAGCCACCTAGATTCTATACAGTCAGATCTCAGTCCTTTTACAGTTTTGTATTGGTATAATGATCACTGATCACATGCAGCTTTTTTAATTGAAATGTTACAATGCAACAATTGTGAATACTTAAATAGTGTTTTGGAACTTAATGGTGGGCCGTGTCGCAGTCATGACGTCGAAGTCATTTCAATGTTTAAAGTGTTAATGTTTAGGGTAAGAGTTGGATGACATTTTGTAAAGAAACATTAGAATAGTACCGAATTATATTGGGTTCTCTCAGTTCCTTCATCTTCCTGCTAATTTATCACCATCAGAGTATTTCTCAACTTTTATTTTCCAATCAATTCCAATTTTAATTCCGTTTTCTTCCATTGACCATGCCTATTTTGCGTGATCCATTTACTTGAAAAAGTACTTTCCTGTTGAGTACTTTACTTATTTTAAATGTATTAGTTCATTCGTCCATTAAATATATATTTAATCTTAAATGTTCTTATTTGGTACTATTAAAAGTGACGACAAATAATAAACCTTTTGATTGACAATGTTCCAAATTCTCACAGTGAATTGTTTATAAATTGTATGGCAATTATGAAACTAACTTTGCAAAACCATGATCATCTTTGGTAGAAAATAATCACACAAAAGCAAACTCATAACTTTATTACGTGTTTTTCTAAAAAGTGACATCAAATGAAAACATTAAGTTGAGACAATAATAATAGTAATACATATATTATTTCGTCTACTATTCAACTACACTTTTTAATTGAACTGTAGAGTAGTTATATCTTCAAAAAATTCAAATTAATTTCTACTCACATTTACCATTTTAAATGAACTTATAAATTTACTTAAAACTAGAAATCCACACAAACCATTTCATATTTAAGTATAATTTTAAAGCTATTTTTCCAGTAAATTTATCCAAATTATTTTGTTTCTAATAAAAATGGAAGGAAAAGAACAAAAACTCCTGCTATTTTTCTAATATCAAACAAGGAAGTAATGAATAGAAAAACAAACGAAATAATTCTACAAAAAAAATCACCTAAATTTAAAACTAAATAATTAACTATATTTTTATACAAAAGTAATGACATTGATAACATAAAAGTAGTCACAATTACTCATTTTTTATTATCCACCAACATCAATAAAGTTAGTTGCATTCATACAAGCGTCTCCGCATACTTTTCTCACAGGTTTCCGATACGATGTTTTAAGGATCCAGAAAACTGGATAACACTAAAATTGTGTTACTGAATGTTATCTTTGAGGTCATCCTCTCTGATATGGCTGCATTCTTATGTCCCTACGGTTCCCTACGAGTTCTTACCGGTTAAGTTACAATTCTCACAAAATTTTAGCACATTTTTTCTTCTTGCTAGACACGCCTCGTTTAATTGTTAGTTTTGTTGTTAAAGCTATTTT
Organism: Rambutsinella grinnellia; assembly: GCA_027743725.1. Classification (NCBI taxonomy): domain Eukaryota; kingdom Metazoa; phylum Arthropoda; class Collembola; order Entomobryomorpha; family Entomobryidae; genus Rambutsinella; species Rambutsinella grinnellia. Next base: position 18,280 of record JAHZMU010002265.1, on the reverse strand, counting down.
AGCTAAAAAAAACTGAACCAAAAACATTTGACGATAGTAACCGTTAAGCCGTTAGCGAACTAGAGACAATTATTAAAGCTATTATTTTTTTGGTAATTTTTTTACAAATGTCATAAATGAACTTAGATAATTTAAATCTAATAACGTTAACAAAACACGAAGGTTTATTTAACCGAAGAGATGGGAATGGATAAAAATAGTTTTTAATACACATCACTTGAAGTACCTAAAAACACTGAAGAGACTTAACCTTATCATTAAACTAAAACTAATCGTATTCTTGGAATCACCCTACAATTCCGAATGATCCGAATGATTTCTTCCTTCCAAGATATTTCGTGGGGATTTCTTTCTAAACTTTTTATTACATCTATGTTTTTCAAAAGAATACTTTTTTTGTCCCAATTTATTCATTTTTTCATACTTTCATATCAGTAATTTATACAAGCTTTTATAATTTTCCTTCTAAAGTCAAAGGCATTCATACGCTTTCTCCAAAATTTTTGGTTTTTCTAGACTTTTTCGTAAATGTTACAAAAACTGATGTTTTCTCTGGTATTCTAAAAGACTTATTTGTAAATTCACCACCGATTTGTAAGTAGACCTTGTTGGTCCGTTCATCTTTAGTGAATTTCAATTAAAGCTTCAGAGTTTTTGGTCGGCCCTAAAGAGTTCAAAAAGTAAATTGTTAGCATGGACTGATTTTAAGAGATTTTGTGGGAGTTACACGAGTAAAATGATAACAGCGATAATGGACAAGGAATTAATTTAAAATGTTTTATGGGGGAGTATAAGATTTTTTAAACAATTAAGATAAAACAAATTAGAGTGATGAGCCACACAGTTTTTTTAGCTGGACAATTATATTTTTATATTGGCGTTGTATGCCAATCTTCGTCACCTGACGTGCCAGCCTTTTCCTGCCTCCGTTCCGAGGGCTCTCCCGCATCCAGGGCCATTTGCTCAAGCTCTTTTTTACTTATTGCGTCCACCAGCCCGGCTCCGAGGGAGTCACCAAGTACGTTAATTGTTGTACGGAATCGATCCCTTTTTGTAATAATAAAATATATCCAAGTTATTTCAACGTATGAATAATCTTCATGAAAATTCATGAACTTACAAAAGCCAATCAACAGGAATGATGTAAGCTACGTAGTCGGCCGACAATCCAACAGTGTTCAAAACCATTACCATTGTTACCAATCCAGCCTGAGGGATACCAGCGGCTCCGATACTCGCAGCGGTTGCAGTGATACTGGAAATAAGTTTACATTTTTAACCCAAAATTTCATATTATTATCACTTTCTCCCATCCCATTACCTAATTGCAATGATACTTCCAAGACCAAGTGGACGATCCTCCATTTGTGCAATGAAAATAGCCGCAACAGCCTATGCAAATGAGTTTTTTGCAAATCAAATAATTGGACTTTGCTGGATTTATATCAAACCATTCATGGCATTCGTATTAGTTCCTTACCTCGTACAACGCGGTTCCATCCATATTAATGGTAGCTCCGATGGGCAAAACAAACCTGGAAACTCTCGGGTCCACACCGTTCTTATCCTCCAAACAACCAATGGTAATTGGTAATGTTGCAGAACTAATTAAATGTAAATTAAGAAATTAACATTAGACACAAAAAATTATCAAAACTTTCAACATTTTGACAATCAGTTTACCTTGAAGCCGTTCCAAACGCTGTAAACAGTGCCTGAGTCATATTCATGATAAACTTGAAAGGGAGTTGTCGCGTAACCACGCCATACATGAAGGGCAGCACGACAAATCCGTGGATGAACAAGCCCAACAAAACGGTCATGAAATACATTCCAAGTTTCTCCAGAATATGGCCAATATCCTTGGCTTCGAGAAGCTGGGCGGCGATCAAGAAGCAAACACCGACGGGAGAAAGCCTTTTGCAAAATATATTCAATTTATGATGTTTTTCTACCCTTTTTTATTATAAAATACCAAGCGCTGCTTTTGAGAGAGATTTTACCATACAACCCAGTTCGTAATGATCATCATCGCTTCCGACAAACTCGTAAAGAAATCCAATAGCGGCTTGCCCCTTTTCCCCATCTTACCCAAAGTAATACCGAGAATTGTTGAAAACATCACGAGCCCCATTATGTTCGTTCCATCAGTGTACTTAAACTTCATTAAATACTCGGTCACCGTTATTGCTTCGGGAAGACAAAAAGCATTTATTACATTTTACCTCTTTAAATCATTTACATAATTTTACATGTCTCAATTTTTACTTCTATTTTTCGCCGCAGCTTGTGCCATTTGTTGAGGTGTAGGTGGTTCCAAAGTAGTTTGGTACTGTGGACAAGCCACAAAAAAACTATTAATTTACGCATGAAATATTCTGACATTTTATAATTTACACTCCTACTCTTCCCATTTTAATAAGTGGGTAGAAGCTTGCTATAAAAATTCTAATAAGGCTGCTGTTTTAGTCTAAGATTTCCCCCTCTAATATAAAAACCCATCAGTATTTAATATAACGGAGCTTCTTTCCCATCTCATCTTGTAAATTCAATTGTTTTTACAATACGATTACAACATAAAATATTACCTGGTACATAGCAGCTTGAACAAGGTTTGGAGGGAACATGTTCCTAAGGAATAAAAAAATCAGATATGACATTCATGGAAAAAAGGAGTAAAAAATCACAATTTTTTTCATGCGAATAATCATCAGCTAAGTTTTCATGGGGATTGGGCGTCACTCATATTCCTCTCTTCCCAAACCCTAGTCAGGCCGAAGGAAATTCAATTACACTGTTTAAGACTCTCGAGTCTCAAATCCATTATTTTATATGCTTTGCCTCTACTCATTTTATATTAAATTAGGCAAGTAATTATGCTAATCTTTCAGTTAATTGATGAGGCAGACAAAAGGTCATCAAGGCAGAATATATGCGTATGCTTTTTATTCTCTTGAATCAATATGGAATAATACTTTTTTCTAAGCTGAAAACAATTTCTTTACATTTTGCTACGGAGCCTAACCCACACTTTTGCAACTAACAAAACCATATAAAGCTGATGATTAGAAATGATTATTTTGATGACTTGCTGAAAAGGAGAGGTATGATGAGTTACTTATAAGACTAAAATTTAACTTATCTTTTGACTATTAACTATATTGAAAAGAGTTTTTGCCAGGCCATCTTACATATTCGTTAAAATCTACAATTTTGGCAGACCACTATTACAATTAAAATTATTGTAAAATAAAACATCTTCCAATCCCAACTAGGATATCCCATTCTTCTTTACTATTATTGTTATGAACTCGCGATAATTTTGCACGAGTTTAAAATGAAATCTTTTTCATACGCAAAAATGCAAAGAGTTGAAGGTAAAATGGGTAATCACAGCTAGAAATGGTGAATGATTCATTTCTAAGATTGGATTCTGGTGATATGACTCGAGAAGTATTTAAAACTGGGTGAAGTGGAAGACCTTCACTTTTCATGAGCTTTGGGTTGTGTCATGTCAACTATTTAATATGAGTTTTTTTTTCTTCAAGATACCTCTTGAGATTTTATGACGAGGTAAAGAAGCAAAGTGCTTCTTTATTATCCAGGTCGGGTTGGAGAATTTACGATTTTATTGAAAAGAACTTTTCTAAATTTCTTTCTTGTTGAGATTCGAGTTGGTCACTGCCTTCCATTTCATCTTAATGACAGGTGTTTCTAATAGGTAGGAGGGATCATGCTATTTACAATCACCCAACTTATGTTATGATTTGCATTCACTTCTCATATTTCGTCTTCCCTGGACAAAAAAGGTAATTGGATGAATGAAAATGGTAAACTTGTTGCCCGATTTGTTTTATGAATGGACAGGGTTGAATAATAAGATTGGATAAAAGTACGTCACAAAAATATTCAGTTGTACATGTCTTGGTTTTTGACTTTTCAAATCAAAGCTTATTCTGTGAAGCATTTTCAATCACAGATCGAATTGAATCGTATCGATGAAGACTCGTGTGAGAAAACAAGTTTACATCTTGTCATCTTGCAAAGCTTACAAATAGAATTAATTAAAGTAATTTATACATTGCAACTGGAATTCCTGCATGATTTATGAGTGGTGTCATCCCAGCCACGGTTTTTGCATAATGAATTCGTTTAAACATTTTTCTCGTATTGAAAGCTTCATCAATATTATAGGGAGGGTGTAAGCTACCATTAATGAATAGAGAAGAGAAAGAGACGTCATAATGGTCACTATGCTACGGAGCAAGTTCAATACTTCATTTCGCTAATGAAGTAATTAATATTTTCATATTGGTAATGGGTGCGGCACGGGTAATGATGGGTTTGACTATTTAAATTTTTTTTACCTGACCAAATCCATTAAAGTATCAGCAGTAGTGACTTCCCTGGGCTTGTTAGTACTCTCCATCCTCTCTCCGCCAACCTTGCCAGGATGAATGGCGACGACAAGGATGATACCAAGGATGACAGCGCAAACAGTTGTAATCATATAGTATGCGAGTGCTCTTGCCCCAATCCTTCCCGAAAGACTTAGGTCCAGAGATCCAATGGCGGAGATAAGGGAAGACACAATTAAGGGTAGAATCAGTGCTTTTAACATTCGCAAAAATATATCACCAAAGAACTTGACATAAATCTGCTCCCTTTGGGTCCACTCCTCTTCCCTGGAGGCGCGGAGGATGAAGCCAAGGGCGATTCCGGATAGGACCCCGGCAACCGTTAGCATAGTGAGGAGATTCGTCCTCAGACATTTCCATGCCGATTCGGCCGTCGGGGGACGAAATTTTTGGCCCATTCTTTTACCTTCGGTGGCCTGGCGGATGGCTTTGATTGGAGTGGATGATCTTAAATAAAATATTCAAAGTTATTAGCATATTTACAATTTAAAGTGGGAAAACTTTGCTTTAAAATATGACTCAACCTCCTCTCCATTTCACTATTATACTCTTTTACTAATTTTAGCATCTTTCTATCTCTAATCAAATCTCAGTATTGACAACCTTGGTCATGACGAAGAAGCCATTATCTTTTCATTAATTATATCAACTTATGCAATATCCCATCGTAAAAACCTTTTTATTTCCTAAGTTTTATTCCAAAGCAAAGTCCTGGTGGGATCGCCGCTTTCATCTTTTAATTCAACTTCCTTTCGACATTTCTCGCCAGTTAAACACTCATCGTTTATATGTGTCAGAGATAGCAGAATATTTTTACATATACAGATATGGGATTAGAATTACATCATTTGTCAAGCATTACTTGGTATTAACTCTAAACCATTCCATATATGAAAATTCAAATCTAAAGAGTGACCAATCCCTCGGACAAGGCGGCTGACGCTTCGAAATAATAGGGATAAAATGCATTTTTGCATTTTGACGTCGCCACTTTCAGCCGACAATGTGCAGATGAATAGCTTATTCACTCTCTCTGGAATAATGTTTAAAATCGTATTCGTAGTAGCCAAACAGAGACTCAATTCCCATATTATAACTATTAATAGTCTCATAACAGTATGCAGACCCTGTATAACCCTGTAACCCAAGCCATATCTAAACCGACTCGAGCATTCGTCTAAAAACCAATCGTATAACTTTGATGATAGCTGACATCGTAATAAATGCTACTGCCACTCACCCATAATGCTCAATTAGTCAGCTACATTTGAACTTTATGTTTGGACCAAGCCATATTCAACTTGTTGAGCTCCTAAAACTTTCAATAGTGAACAAAGCCATGTTTTCTCATTATATCCCGACAAATTTCCTTACGACGTGTTGACAGTTGTAGCGCTATAGGATTAAAAACTAAAATTTGTCGCTTATCCCCCGTCAAAGGTGAATTATTGCATGAAATTGTTTATTTTAAAGTAGATTTGAACAAACACTAATCCCCATTTTACGAAGGCAGATGCTTCTTTGTTTATTTCTTAAGTTTCACACTACCCCATTTAATGGGCTAGTTGACAACCAAAATGAGTCATGTTTAACAATTCGAATAACAAATTAAACGTAATTGGTGGCTCGTCCACATTTGCCCACATCATTTCACAAAACCAACGGCTTTCTAACCTTTTATCAAATCAGCGCCGATTTACATGACAAACTGGCGAGGAATGTATGCTACTATTTATGTCTAAAATATTTTACCATCTGCTCGGGTGTGACACTGATGATAATGATTGACACGAGCTGACAAAGAACTCCTAGTCAATTACTCCTTTTTTACTATGACCAAATCCTAAACCCTGCTAGTCAGACATTATCCCCAAAGTAATTGTGATGAGTGACTAATATTGCTAATTCGTCCCGAGTGGCTTGCCTCATCAGAGATTTTAAGTAGTACTTATCATATTACTCTACTTCTTTTCATTATATTTCCTCCCGAATTAGCATTTCTCCAGTGTCAAGCTAAACAAGTGGCTCTTGTCTTTCTCCCCATAATAAAAGCTGTATACAAATCAACCCTTTTTATATCATGCGTACGCGTATATTCAAGCGAATCAAGTGCACACACTTTTGCATAACTGCAATCCCAGTGTTCACAATGCACTTCAAAGACAAAGCCATTTAAAAGGAGAGGAGAGCCTAACGAGGTTTTAAAAAGCCAGATTACAATAGAAAATTATAGTGATTATATGAAAGTAGCTATGAAGCACTTCAAATATGACTTTATAATAATTAGTTTTGGACATCCTCGTATGAATTTATCCTTTCATGCTATCCTATTTGATTCTCCGCTAAAAAAATCGTTCATAGTCGAGAGTCGAGACGCTACCCAAGCTCTGCTCGTCTACCCGTCTAGTACTAATAAAACGGAACAGTTTTAAAATAAACATTTTATATATCTTTTTTGGCAATATTTTCCAGCGCAACCAGACCAGTATTTTCACTCCATGAGCACCACTACTTAATTACAAAATATAATTATAATGTAGACACGCTGCTATAAAAGGAAAAGCCAAAGTTGTTAACAGGTTATGTGGCAAGAAAAAAATTGGTTACCGGCTTGTTTCTCCCTTCGGTTTACATATAAAGCTTGTGTTTTACTATCCCGTTTTTTTTCACTCACTACTAGCCCACTGCCACTGGCAAAAAAAAACTGAATGGTTTGTCTTGCAAGGTGGTAAACGTGTTTTGAATTTTAATGGAAAAAATATAATATTAAATTAAAATGAAAAAAGTGGATATAATTTTAAGAGATTTTCTCAACCATTCTTCCATAGCTACCTTTTTCCCTAACCAATTATTCTGCCATTTGCCACCTGCTCGTGGTAATAATGGTATTAAGAGATGAGACAAGTCAACACTGGACCATGTGCCTGAAGAGGATGAGCTTATAAGAAATCACTATTATTATTACTATCCATACTTATTAAATGATCAAGCTTAACTCTTCCCACAAGATTATTATCGTTTATTCATTCTGGCAGAATATCATCAAACTTTTCTATAGCCAACTGACATTTTTATTCCTCTGTAATAAGTATTGCAAAACTTTATGGAATACTTTACTCCCATTTTAATCTTAAGGTCCAAAAGGTTGTGAGTTAATATACGCGTCAGTGAGATGAAACATCGTCAAAGGAATATAAGAAATACTCTATCTGAAACGACTCGATGAAAAACGACTTTGTCTCTTGCTCTCATATAGTAGGGATCATTAAAGATGTTTATGGTTTAGTGAGCCACGCAATTTTTTTTCTCTTTTCGCTTTTCCTACCCAGATATAAATTAGTTTTAAAAGGGTGACATCATCATAAAAGTCGTTTTCGCTGACTTAAATATTCCATCTCGGTTTATACTTGTTTATTCTTTAGACAACGAAAATACTTTTATTGGAGGAGTACAAGAGGCTTGTTACTGGATAAGATTTTTTTTACAAGGTAATAAATGGGGGTTGACCCTGACCTAAAACGCTGCGGGGTATCAACTCCAGCAGAAAGAGATTTTTTCACAACACAGCAGCCCAGTTCGCTTTGAATAAATTAGCAAAAGTTAACAAGTATTTGGTTTAGGTCATGCCTAATTTGCAAAACAGTTTAAGCTTTTAGCACAGGACATTAATTAGGTAATAAAAGTATTTTGAAAAATTACGAGCTGATCTTTTCCTACTGAAAATATGCAAATCGACTTGTTCCGCGTTGGTTGTTGTGAAATGTTGAAACATGAAACAAAATAGTTATCACACGCATAATAAAAAAAATGGGGTGAAAGGGTGTGGGAACGATATGAACTATTTTTATATTTTAGTCATTCTCATCTGAATTTGATCTGATAAGAGAAATTGCACCCTACCATTATCCACTTGAAACAATTGAGATGGATGCGAACCATGCTCATGACCAAATTAACTCGTAACCAACCCAAAAATTTGAGTTTGTGATGTTGGGATAAGATATAATGATATTCCATTTCTATTTTCTCTCTCAAGTCTAAGCGTATTACGTCTGACATTTTATTGATATTGAATGAGATGACAAATGAGTTGCCGATACAAGTGGAGCGCTTTTTATTACCTTTTTAAGAACTTGACTGGAGAGACATACTTTATTCCAGAAGGGAAGAAAAGGTGATCTTATTAAAAGAAAATCCTCCCTTATCATGTCACAAGAAGAAATAAAAAGCTTTGAAGTTAAATCAAGCAGAGATTTATTGAAAAGGGAAGAAATAGGTTAGCAATTGAGATCCAATGATGTTCACTTTTTTTTCTTGTACTGAATTTTCATAAAAGGTGTTTTCCTCTCATGGTCTATATTACATTTTCTAATTCTTTTTCTTGCAAAATAATAATATGCCAACTACCAACGTGATATGGAGCTGCTGACTGCAGCAAATCTTTATTGATCGACCTCACCAGGAATCCCCCTTTTTCCTGGAGGGAAGCAACAGCTTCAACCATACTTTAAATCAGTTCGCAATAATTTCCAGTTGGTAAGAAACATCAGGTCTTGTAAGTGATGTCGCTTCGGGGACTCTGGATTGACACAATTGTGTAAACTAATATGTCTATATATGGCATCTTTGACTTGGAAAAATAGCTCAAATCTAGAAGGAGTGCATTGCTGTGGAAAAATGTAGTCTGGATATAAAAATGTCTAACGTTTAGTAGTTGTACTAAAAAAATGGTAGTCATCCACATATTCGAAATTTATGTGGATTTGCCCCTCGACTATGGTAAGATTTTTGTAAAATGAGCAATGAGCAATTCTCCGAATTTACTCATGGTAGCGTCCACGCATCATGTAATAACGAATCCCACCCACCTACTTTCCTACCCATAAACCCTGAAATAACTCATTTGCCTAGCCGGATGTTCACTTCATTTAGAGCAAAAAACGCGAAAATAGAAGCCATAAAAAATTGACACCATTTCAGCCAACAAAATAACGCGAATAGCAGCAAAAAAAGCAAAAACTCATTTGCTTTACAGGTGTTTCCATGTGATATAGAAGGATGCTCAACAAGTTGCTACAAAGAGTCCATACAACTCTGGATAGGTCTTGATTTCAGATGATAAACAAAATGATTTATTTTTCTCGCTGTGAAAAAGTTCACACTCGAAATATTTTCTTTTCATTTCCCTTCCCTTTTACAACATTTTTAGTCTGAAAAATTTCTTATAAAATCAAATTTGCTATAATGCCTTGTTTCCTCCAAATCATGCTCCTTTTTTAGATAAAAAGGATATTGCTACATAAAACTAATAATTTTCTCCATAACCTAATAACCCTCTAACTTCCTTCTTAGGTTTTTGTGGCGACAATTCCTCGGGTTTGATTTGCCAAGGGTTTGATTGAAGTTCAATTCAATTTGTTTGCTTATGCATGTAAAAATTGGAAGGGAGAGTGGCTTTGTTCAAACCTTTTCGCGTCCGACTTGTTCACATGCAAAAAATAATATTAGAGTGAAATCCCTACAGGAAAACTGACAAATAACCAGTTCCCCTTTTACCTAGAATATCATTCCACACTAGCTTTATAATTGGTAGATTAGATAGACTTGAATTAGATATATGTAGATTATCATTACTCACCAAAATGATGGTAATAATTTTAATGAGCTCCCAAGCTATAATTACACTTTGCACAATTCTACAAATTATGGCATAATTCTCCTTGCAAAATAAAAATTAACAACTTAAAAGGTTTCACAAGCCACTGATATTGCAATGATTGATGAAGGAAAAGAAATAAGCCAATTCACAAGTTTTAAAGCTCTCCACAAAACATTGAATACTGATGTGCTTTAAAAAATAGAAGTCATACCGGAAGGAGACATTAGAGACGACTGATTCGAATGGAAACATGTGCAGAAGATAATACTATTCCAATCTGAATGCTTGTCTCTATCTCTGCATGTGAATCCACTTGACTATACATATTTTAAAGACAATTTTTTAGAGTGAAAGAAGAGCTTTACTCATATCGTCATCATCAGCTAAGAATCACTTGGGTAGAATAATCTGAAATACAAACAGTAATGGAATGGATTGGAAATGCGAAATATGTGGGGAACAGTCTGTAAGCTGTTCATTTAAAAAGAGGAAAGATTTTTTTCTTTTCTCGCTACGAGAAAATCTCTTTTGGAGAAATGAGACGGTGAGGATAATGTGGAGGGCTCAATACTTTTCACGAAAATAAAACGGATTTCCTTAGGGACAAGGAGTGAAATGATTGTGGTATTATGTCAAAGTATATTGAGCAACTTTTCCAATGGAGATAGTCCATATCGCACCGTTACACGGGTGGCTTTCACACTTTCGGATGAACGAGACACGGATCTAATCCAAAGGCTAAATTAGTATTTGCATTTTAGACTGTAAAATATTAGTGTTCAGATATCTCTTTCATCTGAATAAAAATGTTGTCGGTAGTCGGAAAGTTGTTTGCATTTGAAAAGCTCTGTTGCATCATTTCACATAATGATTAGCTGTATCCCAAGTGAAGTGCAAGTGCAAACATTTTTCTTAACGGAGTTCTTGGCTTGTGATCTTTTTGATGGTATTTTTTACTGCTTTTATGCGAGATGAAATGTCATTAACCACTAAGCCATATGCTATTGCTTTCTTTTAACAAATGGAGGATGGATGGTGTAGACACCAGTCGGAATGTCATATCGTCTACTGACTTTTCACAAAGAGTTTAGGTTAGACCGCTTTGTGGAGAATAAAATGAGTCGTTAAATTAATTGTGGAAGGTAAACTGCTAATTTTTAAACTTTGAATGATTTATTCCACTGAGATAATACCGCTGGTGGTGGCAAATCCTTTTTATTTGTCAGCAAAGAAATACTTCTTTGTTATTGGCAAGAGAGACAGGATTAGAAATCTTTATCAGAAAATAAATTGTTCTACAACATTCCATTAGGTAGTGGAGAAAAGTGGGATTTAAAGAAAAAATTTAAGAAGTTTGAGTAAAACTAGAGAGAAGAGTGAGGATGAGTCATGTTGCCAATCAAAAAGATGTAAACATTTCATTGGGGACTGAGAAATAGCTCGGCTTGTCTGAAAATTGTGATGACAAAGGAGTTTGAAGAGGGAGTTCCCAACTCCCAATCCCTCTTTCACACTTTTCCCACAATTGGCAAACAAAAGGGAAAGTAGTGTGGCAAGCCCCGCAGAATAAATCAGTTGCTGACCGCGTGCGTTCTCCCATAATAAGCAACTTGAATCCCGTGAAAAGTTGCGAATTATTTTTTTTTCGCGAAAAGAGGCAGAAGAGAAATGACATAATACATATGGCAAACAGACGAGAAATAAGCCCGAAACATAAGCATGAAGGAGAGTGTGCGAATTCAGAATAAAAAGTAGGAGTCAAGGTAGGGACGAAATGTCTGTCTGGCTTCCTTGTTGACATTAAATTCGAAAGTGATAGAGTAGAGGTTAAAACTCTTTCGAGGGTCAAACGATTCTGCAACATGTGCTCCTTTATATTTAGCACTTTTTATCTTTTACAGAGAGGAAAATTCTTGGCTGTGGGACTAGAGAGAAATAGATGTACACATGGCAAGTGATTCCGATGCAGTGAACTGCTTGATGATGTATTTACATTTGCAGCTTTATCTTACTAAAGATATTCTAATGGGGGAAGTGACGCCATCAAGTCATTATTGCAAAGAATAAATAGCACAGTCGATCATGATTTCGGATGGGTGCATTTAATAAGTGAAATTTAATATGGGATAGATATAACTTGGGAGAGAAGGAAAAAGACGTGGGAAATATCAATAAGCTAGGCTTGAAGGGGAAGAGATTTGTAATGATCAAATTTCTTTTACAAGGCATTCCAGCTAAATACTTGTCAAATATTTACTCAGAGGAATGTTTCATGATCGTTTTGGTAAACAGGAAGGAAAGTGGAAGTAAAAGTTGATATGACTATCGGCTCAAAAGAAAGTTCATCAAGAGCCACAGAAACCGATCAACTCTCTTTTTCCTTTTTTTTTTATCAAGTGGCCTTTTTCTCCGAATTGTTTGCGAAAGAGACTGGGTGGAAATTTGCTAATGACGTTTTACTTAATACGATGGGAAGAATTTGCGCAACCTTTTTTGTTCTTAGTGTCAAGATTTCAATTAAACGAGTGCCGTTTGACATTTCTCTCCCTTATCAAAACAATCCCTGGAATTGTGTCTGGCTCTTGGCTAATCTCTTTCAGGAATGGAATAAAGTTAATGTTCGCAGGGGCCGGAGCCTAGCAAGTAGGGTTTCTATATTGCCAATTGGGGCAATCTGGTATTTCGTTATTTTCTCACGATGTATTAGTGGTCGAGTTAAAAGAATTTCTCCAATTTGTAAGCATCTAAAAGCAATGTCTGCTTGTCCTGTTAACCATCCAATTCTTACAAAACTCAACAACTCAACCCTTTCATTTGTCTTGAGAATCAACATCCTATTATTATGCTTTTTACACAGCAGTAATAAATTTTTTTACAAGTGCAATTTCACCACTAGCATCAGGACAACAGGTATGCTTTCGAAGGTTCCTTACCGAAATATTTTTTCGTTTCCATCACATCTCACAAAAAGATTTTCTTGCTCATCACAAGCATTATAATGATGACTAGCTTGAAGCTGTTCCGCTCATGTTTTCCCCCTTCCCAAACAACTAAACAACGACAACAATTACCTCAGGGGAAATGTTATTACTGCAAGAGCCATGAGCATTTACACAAATTTGTAACAAGAGTGGAGGCTAAGCCAACAATCTTTTCACATTCGCATCTCAAAATATGTTCATCTCTCTAACATTTTGAGATATGATATTCTCCTCTCCACTAAAGCATTGTATTATTCTAAAGAAAATTAATGATTTTCACGCTCATTTCCGTCAACTCAACAAAACTAGCCGAGTTTAGCAAGTGAATCGAAAGCTTTTATTTACTACCGAGCCTAGTGTGTAATGATAGCAATCTGGAGGTGTGGTGGGAAGGAAGGAGCTGAAGGGAGAATATAGTAATTTATAATAAAAGATGGAGAAGAATGTTAATGCCTTTTTTCATGACATCACGACTGGAAAATGTTGTCTTTATAGCTTTTAAGCTAAAAGTCAGTAAGCACTTTCGCTCATCCAGCAAAAAAATATGCTTGTAAAGATGTGTTTTCGATAGGGACAGTGTTACATATCCATTTCCATTTCCGTTCTAGTCATCGACTCTTGTGACGGCAGCCGACATGGCATAATAGGATTTGAGTGGACTTTGAGAAAGAATGATTATAAATGGTATTACTGCTTGGAAAGTAAATGGATTTGAAAAACTAAATAAAAAAATTCTATTCGCATGGAAATCTTAACACTTGTTGATTTTGAGGAGGTCACATACAAACTAGAGCTGTGAAGACTTTCTTGCTGTGCTACTTTATTAGATCAAAACGGATCTTTTTTTTTGACTTGATGAAAATTGAAATTGATTTGAAGTGAAAAGTCAGATATCATTCTACCTGTTTTCCTAATCATGAAGAATGGTAACGTTGACATCTCATCACCAAACCCATTTTCAGAGAAATGACAGCCCCACTACATTGACACGAGATATGTAAGACTTCATTAAGTACATTATTTCCAGTGCATAAAAAGAATTTTCTTGACTTTGGCAAATGCCATAAGCCAAAATCTTGTCTTTAATCAATCATGAGCATTGTTAAGCTCGTTGCTTTTGAGCATCATAGCTCATAACTAGGCCATTTTAAAAGATAGTTAGTAAAAGAATGGAGCTAGTTAGGCGGAATCCAATTTGACTCTTCCACATATGAGCTACATGTAATTACCTTTGTCTACTTATTTGTAATGAGAATTGTAGAATTACATTGCTCTTTGCGCTCACCCCTAGCACAAAACAACCACTTACACTTCAATTTTTTCCTACGAGAAAAATTCTTAAAAAGAAAATCTCCCATTTCGCTCCTTCTATCTCTGACAAAAATTGTTAGAGTTTGAGCAAAGCCATTGTTTCTTGAAAAAAGTAGGGTTTTAGCGAAGCAACTCTTCAGCCGCTGCACACATTGCTTCTGGTTTAGAACACTTCAAGAATATTATAGCCTTTGGCATAATGCCATGCATAGAAGACGAAAGAGAGAGAGAGAGAAAATATGCGAAAACTGTCATATTTCTCCTAAACTATTTTTACTTTAACGTCTTGTCAATGACGACAATTGAAATTTGTTTTGAAATTGTTTTTTTTTTAAAGAAATGTTCTTATAATTTTTCGAAGACGCTAATCTTGATTCCGCTAACAGCCTAATAAGATGATAACGATAAGACATGATATGGCAATATGACAATAGTGGTATTTAGTGTGAGTGAAAAGTGACGATTGAAAAAAGGAGGACAGAGGCGGTCTTGCTGTCTCCTGGGATAATATTCAAAAATGATATATATCTTCATCATGATGCTTGATTCACCCAAACGACTCGTAAATCCTATGAGGGCTTACATAAAACATGACAAATTAAAGGCTTTTCCCGTTCCCCATTTGGGAGTAAGATATACGCTGTCTAACACTAATATGATCGTTTTGTCGAGCTGATTATGGGCTAGGAATACAGTCATTAGTTTGGAGTTATGAGGCCGAAAACAATGTATTGTTGTCAACTCTGGACACTCTCTCCGAGTAAAACAATCCATGGCAAAGTGGACAAGACACCCTTCCACCAGTTCTCGGCCATGGAGCCTTCTCGTTTTGGAACGTGTGCTCGACTCTCAACTGTATCATTTTTTTTGAACAAAGTTGATGTGTGTGATATGGGATGGTAATAGCTTCTCTGGAGAAGAAATGAGCTATGTGTACCGTACAACTTCAGACAGGAAGAGCCGATTGAAACGACATTGAAACTGTTATAGGCAGTGGACTAGAGAGATTTCCGAAGTAAATTGCGAGAATAACTTGTGTCCCTACACTTTTCCCTCAGAGATTATAAATGATGAGGAGTTAGATGAGAGGATTGTATGCGTAAATGGGAGTGTGTAAGTGTGCCAAAGCTGAAAAGCCTTCTCTATAACAATTCAATGCTTCTAAATTTATAAAATGAACTCAAACTGATTCCCTTTTAGAGAAAATAAATATTAAATCAATATTTACTCAAGATTTTAATGATGATTTGATGAATTGAAATTGTATTGAAGATAAAGATCTATGAATATATATTCATCTCATACATGAAAAGCAAATGGGATAGTGATTTCCTCCCAAGGCCCCTTCACCACCAACAATTCAACCTGTTGATAAGAAATTCCTTCTACGAATCAGCACCGTTTCATCTAACAGAACAAAGAGCTACACATTTTCTTTTAGAAATAATTCTCATGGTTTTTGATTCCGTATGAAACTTAAAACAAGTAATTTCTAATCCCAAAAACTAATATTTTCACAACACCCCACAAACCACATAAAAATAGGTTTTGGCTTACAAGAGTCGATGCAATGGTCCAGCCGCTTCTTCAGAATCCTCCACTTTATTCCCTGTTTGGGGATGATCGGAAGGAGCTTCCATGTCAATTTCCAATTATCCTTTTTAACTTTTGAACCTTACTGATCAACCAAACTTTCCTTCAAAAATATCATTCAAGTTTACACAATTCCAATAATCACTACAATTATCTTAACACAGCCATAAAGTAACTTGTTTGATTTCTCCCTCTCATTGATAACCATTAACACTCCTTTCTAACAGGAGATTTATCTCCAGAGATCCAGAAAATAATGTAAAAATTCCAGTCCAATTAAAACTCTCCCTGAATATTTATACTAAAATCGTATACAACTTTCGGTTTAAAAAAAAACAAGTAGAGATAGATGAGTGAGGTGATCCTTCTAACCAAGCACTAGAATTTGTTCCACACTAAATAATTCTCTGAGGATCATAAGAGCTGGATATCCTCCTGCTCCTGATAGTAAAATAATTTTTTTCAAAACTGAAACGCTTCAACGTTCAATCCACCAACAGCTACCAAACAACCAAGCACATCATCCAAGCACGAGGAGGACTCCAAAGCAACAGAGACCCTCTTTCCTCAACTCGCTTACTTTTTATATCCCAGAGACTGACATAATATCACCAGCGACTAGAGAAGTTGGTAATGGCATGGCTAAGTAGGCTGCAAAAGCGCACACCGTCATCATCAACAATAAGCAGAGAGTCGTCTTCGTCCACGACGTCTATACCAATAGCTGCTGCTCGCGTACCTAGAGAAACTCCTAAAATTACTGGAAACGTTTGGTGGAGACGTTTTCATACTAGTTTTCCTCACAAGTTATAAGCCCTAGATGTGATTTTGTAATGAGTAGAGTAAAAGCATTTAATTTTCCTCATTTTCAGCTTCACAAAAATATCTCATATCTCATCAAAATTATTAAGCTAATTTTTGAAATATCAAATTGTCGGATTGTGCTTGTGTGCATTGAAATTTCATAATCTCTCTCGGAGATTGAAATTTGCATTATTTTTCCAGCAAGTTTTTTCCTCCAGTTATATAAATGCTGTTTAAAAATCCAATTCTCAATTGAAATTCTCGGCTCCACTTCCCCCCAAGAGACGTAAATGGCATTCGTGGAAATAGGTTTTGATGGAAACAGTTTTGTGTCAAAGAGCTTGTTCTTCTCCATCCATCTACTAATGCGGCTTACAACAGAGAGAACCAATCAGACAATCTTATTATGAAAAAATGTATAAAATATCTGCAAACCTATGAAATATTATATTCAAATTTGGAAATATTAATTTATAAAAGAGAATTGCAAATCCTTATCATATCTCGCCATCATGGAGTCCGGAAAGGAAACTACAAATTTTATATGCAATTCTCCCATAAAAGTATAAGCTTCGAATCAATTTTTTCTACGTGGAACTTGGAAAGCGCTCAATATCCCATTATTTCCATTATTGAATCTCTTTGACGAGCTCGTTCACAACAGATTTCCTAAAGAAATGGAGTAATAAGGAGTTGATTTGGTGTCTTTTTCATATACTGCTCAATGCTCTTTTCTTCTTGTCACTTGATCTCTTGATGGAGCTCACTTGTTCGGTCACTGATCACCGAATGAAATCATCTCGTAGCAGTAGAGAGTAGAGCTGATCAAGTTGCCCCTGAGAACTTTCTCCTCTAAAAATTCAAGCAAGATAATAAAATTTTTAAAAGGTATATAGGCTTTCCTTTGATTCTTCTTTCTCCACGTCGTTTTGTCATCTTGTCAAGAGAAGATGTCCCAAAAAGTGCAACTGATAGGTCTCTGTTTACCAGAAAGGGATTGATGGAGCTGTCATTTTTATCAGAGATGTGAATAAATGAATAATTTAAAATGAAATTCGTGATTCTCGTTTAGTGCTTCTTTCCAATCTATTTATTTATTATATTTTATTAAATTTTTTTGTTATCAACAATATGACTTATGGAATGTTATCCCCCAAATATGTTTTACCTGTTTGGGCCTTAAGGCAGAGAGAAAATGGGAGTGGTTGGCCATGATGGCCTTGCACAGAAGTAAATACTGATGGCAAATATTCACTTTTTCCAGAGAGTGAATGTCACCGTGTGTAGGCGGCTATCAAGCATTCACTTACAGAGCCCACGTTTTCAATTCAAAAGTGCCTTAAGCTAAACATCAGATTTCCGTATGCTTTCTTCTCGCCAACGCGATTTCTCCATAGTCTGATAGTTAAAATGCAATTTACAAGTAGCCATCCTAGTCTTGAATTACTTATGGGCTGTTAAGTATGAATTTGCAGGTAAGTTGGAGAAAGTGCTGCCGTTTATGAATCAAGATA
>JAHZMU010002264.1:0-24188 GCA_027743725.1 Rambutsinella grinnellia | reverse complement strand
AGAAAGCATGCCTGCTTTATATTTAAATATCACACTGTAATTAACCAGGCGAAAAAAACTGTTTTCTCAAAAATACAGAATGGGCAAGAATGGAATTTTTCACTGTCCTGCTTGTTTACGAACTTCGCGCTTATCCAATCATCTCTTTGTTCATCCAACTCTTCTTCATGAACGCTTATGAAAAGTGTACATACAAGTATTAAAATTAGTTTCTTCATCAGTTTTAGGTGAATTTAAAGCGACTTTTAAAGCAAAAAGAATGCTTCTGATCCTCTCGGGTTGGGCATTTTGTGCGTAGGTTGCAAACCTCAAAACTCTTCCCAAGAGGGGTCCATATCCAGGAGATATTTTTATTCCAAAGCTGCAAAATAGAAAATTATTTTACCTGGCAATTAACTCTAACATGATTAAGCTTACTTGTTCATTATGTAATTGGCAACTTTGACTGTATCCTTTCCTTTTGGCTTGTCAACTGCATTCATACACATCATTCTGTCCTCGTTATTCTTGACAAATTGGGTCAAGCCTAGTTCATCCAAGCCTTCAGCTAATTGCTTGTGGACTTGGGCATGTCGTCTGTAAACGTTTCGTAGTCCTTCATCAGCTATTGTGGCTAAGGCTTCACGCAAAGAGTAAAATACCGGGATTGAAATGGAGTGGGGACCAGCCCGGTTAGTGGATGATCTATTCCACATTCTGTACTGGAGTTTGAAATCTGTTTGGTAGGCTCTCGGGGGAGTTGTGCGGCTCATGATTTTGTTCCTTGAAGAGGAATAGTTTATTTTAGGTGAATTTAAGTTTAATTAATTATTAAGAGCTTACACAGCACGAGTAGAAAATGAAATGGGAGCGAGACCAGGCACGCCTCCAAGGCCTTTGTGTGAATTGGTTGCGAGTGCATCAATCTTAAGCTTGTCCATGAAAATGGGTTGGATTCCAGCAGTTGTGGCTTCGTCAATTACTAGTAGGCAGTTATATTTTTGGCAGAGATCTCCAATGCCATCAAGATTCTGTTTTGTGGCAGCAGCCGTTTCTCCAGTTACCATTGTTAATATTTGGGGGCGGTGGAGTTGGATGAGCTTTTCTGCTTCGTGTAAATACCAGCGGGTGCCGAGGGTCTTCTGTTCAAAGGTTACGTTGGCTCCTAGTCTAGTTGCCATGTCGCGGAAGACTCCTCCCCAGTTTCCTATTGAAAGAGCGAGGACTTTATCACCAGGCTCGATTAAGTTATCAAGGACGGCACTCATTCCTGTTGTGGCTGTGCCGTGGATGGCGAAGGTGTGTTCGTTTCGGGTCTGGAGGACCATTTGGAGGCCTTCTATGATGTCGTCTATTATGCGGATCATTGCGGGTTCGTCCTGAGCTAGTTCGGGGAGTTGGAGGGCAGTTTTAGCTCGGGGGTAGGGGTCGGGTGGGAGTCCTGTGCAGATCATTCTGAATTGGGTGCGCATGGGAACCTTGAGACTGTGTGGTTCAGGGAAGTCCTGGAGGTCTAAGCAGTGACAGGAGACTGCAAGTTGAAGGAAAATTAGATAAATTTTAAAATCCATTTCAAATAAAAACTAAAAGCAATAAACTTGCTATAAGTTATGGAAGCTTCAAAACTAATGGCTTGAGATTGAATAATGTGAGCTCTTTTATTCTGGCGTTTTGCATACGTTTGACCACAAGAAAACATTTTTCACTGGGATGAGGTTGTAAACACGTCAAATAAATTTACCAAATTCTGCTTTCTCACAAAAGGTTGTTTGGTGGTTTGGTGGATTCGCATTAAATGAGATCACGCAAATGATGCACTTGCGCAATAAATTCAGTCAATAAATACAGTCAATAAAGGCCAGAGATGATTTCAAGGGAAGCAAATTTATGATTTTGTGGTATAACCAATTTATTTATTTTGAAATGACGGATTTTAACGAGAACAGACAAAATGGTTTAATGACACCGAACACTTTAATTAGATGCTTTTATTTAGATGCTTTAATTTATGCTTAATTGCAATATCCGCCTTGGGATCATACTTCGTTTTAATTACTTTATGATTTTCACGCGGAGGCTAAGGACACTTGTTAAAACATTTGGTTGTAAACGGCGCATTTAGGAAGACTTCGCAATAATTTAAAATAATCATACAATGCCAACCTAAAATACGGAAACCTTGTCTGATTCAAAAAGAGAATAATTAAGTAGGTAAAATGTAAAGAATTATTGGCTATAATTAATGCCAAGCAATACTCATTAAAATTCTGGAACGGAGCAAACCACTCATTTCGATTTCTTTCTTGCTATCATCAACTATTTGTAAATATTAGAAACTTGAAAGAGGTTGTACAGGAAATAGTTAGATTATTCTTGGATTTGCATATAGCTTCAGTCTTGTAATACTACCGCAGTCACTTTAGTCATCGTTTGCTCTACTTAATATTTCATAGAGAAAATTTAGGAAAGATATGACTTTGGAAAGAAATCTATTGAAAGAGTTCAATCTCTCTTCAAAATCCTACTTGCCGAGAGTAACTGGTGATCCCATTTTTTGGAATGAGGAAACTGGACGGTTCGCAGTGAAAAGGGGGACATTTTTTATAGCCGGACTTGTCTTATCTTTTACATCAGCAACTTATTTTAGCCACCTTCTAGTCACATTCGTAATGCTAGAAAAGCATGAAATTTGGAAGGAAAGGGCAAATGTCCTTATTCTGATTGCTTGCTCTTATGGGTTAGTCGTTGTGACTCTGTTTTGTTTTAAAGTCTCCATTGACCAAAATCTTTTGATGGATTGTAATAATGGGATTGGGCAGTTGGAGTGGGAGCTTCGACGGTATCGTTCTGAGAAAAGTCGGATACAATTTGCAATTATCACTTGTAAGATGTGCAGGATTACTTTGAAGTATTTAGGAATTGTTGTGGGCGTAGGATCCGTGCTTGTTCCGGGATTTGTGATTGATATAGCTCCATTCTTTCCAGCAAATGTTTTCTCGGGCTTTTTAAGCTGGATTTTATCGTTCCCATTTGGAACAAGATTTGCTCAAAGCGGGACAACATTCATGATAAATTTTATTGCTTGGAATTTCGTCTCGAAATATTTTAACATTTTCATTCTAGAAATTGTGGTGGGATCGGTGGTGATTTCAAGTGGGATTTTGCTGGCTGAGTGGTTAGATCTAGTAAACATAATTAATGCTCTATTAATTTATTATGATTATTCCACAGGAAATTTCAAAACAAATCGGAAATGGGAGTTCATTTCTACAAGCACATAGAAATTGTGGTTGAGCTATTAAATAAGCTCGAGTCATCCCTTTTGATTCTTATGCTTATTCATATGATCTCATCGCAAATTTTCGGCACATTTCTTTTGCTTGTAAATAACGAAAGTGTCAACAAGCAACTTCCACCTGTTCTAAAGCTTTTTTTAATAGTGGCTTTGATTGCTGCGATGATTGGGAATATACTAGTCTTCTCATTTTGCGGGAGTGTACATCAAGATTCAAAGCATTTACTGGAAAGGGTAAAGAAAAGCAACGTAAAGGGAGGGAGAGAAAGGAAGGAGTTTATGAGAATCATCTCGTCACTCCCAATCGTAAAGGTTTACTTTGGAAGTTCAAATTTTATGGAAAAACTTACTCCCGTGGTATTTCAGGATTTTACGACGAGAAGGATTATCGACTTGTTGCTTTTGTCGAATAGAAATAACTAGTTTAAAATGGTTACATATTTAAAATTCTTTAAGCTTTTATTTTGGAGTACATTTTATAAGCTCATTACTTCCAAAAAGTTTTTATCTGTTTAAGTGTTCATGTAGCGTAAATTTTTCTCTTCTGAAACACATCAAAACGTGAAGCTTGTTCCAAGTTGAAAGAGCATACCGAAACACTTTAAGAGAGCGCTAAAAAGTGGAAGGCTAAAAGTGGAAAAAATTTTGAACAATTTAACACTTGAAATTTAGAATCAATAAACACGATAAGTAGTTTCATATTTACAAGGACATTTTCAACTTTTCTTCGTCATTAAAGCTTTGCCATCTCATGATACAAAATCCCCATCTATGTATAAAGTAAAGCAGATTTAAAATTTGTCAATTTATTAAATATGAAGATAGCGATATTTATACTTCGAGTAAAATTACTTAATATTTGCCTACAAGCACACTTAAGTAATTGCTTATCATTAAAAGAATTTCTAGGTTTGACGAAATCTTGTTCATTGACATATTTCTACTTTCATTCAAGTGAAAATCTTAACCCGAATGGTTACGTCGTTTTTATGGAAAATAAAAGTACTGGCCCCAGTTTAACGCATCGTGTTATCCAGGGTAAAACAGAAAACACAACTAATGAGTTTGCAACAAGTAGAAGGCGAAAATTATCAGAATGCGTTGTCCATCTTGTTCATCCGTACGACCTGATAAAATACATTGAATTACAAAATGAAGAGCCAATCTTTCCTGATTTTCTTCTCATTGTAAATATTGGCAGAACGGTCGTTTACTACAGTTCATACGACATAATTTCTTTTGTCGCACCTGGAGTAACTGTGTTGGAAGCTGATAAGTTAGAAACAGTCTTTTTAATCTGCATTCCTTGTAAGTGGCGTGCGGAAGAGTTGATCCCAATAAAATTTGTGGATTCACACGAGGCCCTTGTAAGAATGTGGATGAAGTTTAATTCGAACGTAAGAAACGGCTATGTTGAAACAGGCGAGTTTGTAATTCTAAAAAACTACATTTTTAATAACGACCCATCACAAATATGCAGAATTTTTGTAAACTCTTCATACGTTACATATCCCATATTTTGTAGCTTATTGCTTATAGCACACAAACTAAACTTGACATACGAGAAGACACCTGCTTGTGTAGAGCATTCGACATTTAGTAGAGAAAATATTGCAGCACCTTATCTTCCTGGTTCGGTCCAACGAGAAAAAATTCTGCCTTATGGAACTGTTAGTAACCGTTTTGGATTTTTGGTTGCGGTAAGTGACATTGATCAATTCCAGGCGACGATGAGGATGGAAGGCATTCTAAGCCCTTTTGAATGGGACGTATGGTTGATTCTAATTGGAATATCTGTACTTCTTTCCTTAACAAGCACATTAATTCTTAAAGCAAAATTCGACTGGATAATGTTCAGAAAGGTCTTGCTAGGTTTTTGGGGCATTGTTATAGAACAATCTCGCGAGATATTAAGTAGGTTAAATAAGCACATTGTCCTAATGGGACTGTGGTTGCTGTGGGCAGGTTTTGCTTTAATCATCGCTAATGGTTACAGATGTAGCCTGTTCTCTTCTTTGTCAGCGCTGCCTACCCCAATCGTGCCTTCTGGTTTGGAAGACTTGATAAAAAGCGATATCATGATGGGTACAAAAGGGGCATGTGTGAAATCAATGTTGCGTTTTTCATGTGTCCGCGACAGTGCAATGGATATTCTCGATGGTGATTTAAAAAATAAAACTAGTCTAATGCGAAACGTACATATGCGATTAGTTTGGTTTTCCACTAAGTGGATTAGCGACTTAATAACTTCACTTTTAAGAAATAAGTCAGTCGAGGTAAATGAAAATAGGACGATTACTATACCGCCCAAGTATGCAATTATTGATGTGGAGTGGATTATAAGACAGCTGCAAATATCTCTTGATCAACTAAGTAAAACTTGGGTTTCCAAAATGGTTGATATCCCGATTTTTAACTACTTTAAGGTCAACCATTTGAAGGGAAATTATCTTTATAACGTTTTGGAGCTACGGATATCTCAAGTTTATGAATCCGGATTATATTCGAGGTGGGAGAGTTATTACGATTCTGTATTGCGAGCTGTTGAATTGAGAGAAATATTTAGAAAGTTGGAAGCAGAAGAGTATACGTTTCCATGGGATGAGAGAAAGCATTTGTTTGAGTATCGACAGCTTAGAAGAAGATTTTTGTTTTGTACGGAATATTGTACTCGGGTGAATCCTGTTTTGGAACAATTTGCACCAATTCCAAGTCAGGTTTTTGGAGGAATTTTGATGTACTGGATAATATGTGTGGTAGGAACTGTAGCGGCGTTTATAGTAGAAATTGTCAGAAACAGGAATGCTAGAAGTAATTTACTGCAAGTAGGAAAAGCGCTCTTGTTGTTTATGCAAGAGGTCATTTTGCAAACCGCGAACATTTTTAGCCATGTTGTTGTTGGACTAACACGAAAAATTCTTAAATTATGTTTTGGACTAATACAGAAAATTAATTGGTTGTGTGAATGATCAGGTCAAGTAAAAACTGATTTTTTGAGCTGCAGAAAAATAAGAATACGAATCTAAACCAGTAGTTTTTAAGAAGAATATTCTTGAAAGAGTGAATAAATAATAGAAGGGATTAGAACCTTTTAAGCTAATGGTTTTAGATGTATATGTGAAATTGATAAGCAAAAATTACATTACAAAGCCTCAAATCTCTCTAAAAAATAATTAAAAATAATGAACTAAGGAAAACCTCTCATGATGAGAGTGTCATTGTTCTTTAGTTCCTCTCACGTTTGTATCATTGAAACAGTATTATATTATGTTTTAAGTAGAATGTTAAGTAGAAAATTATCAGTTTATATAAACCCTATTAAAATACTATTAAACACGTGTCTGCAAATTTTAAATCTGCTTTCTCCATTTCATTTTAATTTTGCCGTCCACAAACTCAGCAGAAATTCTTAAGCAAGGCAATATTGGCGCTTATTACCCCGAAAATGAAGGGAAAGTTATTTAACTTTCGACCTTTGTTATTTTTTATTTTACAAGCATATTTAAACGAGTCTTTGGAATTAGAAGGTTTACTTTACTTAATGCATCATTGCTCGATGACTTATTTTTACTTTCACTCAAGCAGAAGTCTAAATCCAAATAGTTTTGAACTAATAATGAAAAGTGCAGAAAATCGTCCCATTCCCACTTATCGCATTAACAATAAACTTGATGATTCCAAAAAATTTTCGCCAAACAGAAGGCGAAAATTGTCCGAATGCATTCTCAACCTTATCCACACTTTGGACGTTGAAAATTACGTAAAATTGCAAAACGAAGATCCAATCTTTCCCGATTTTCTTCTAATTGCAAATACACATAGCGAACGAGCTTACTACAACGCATACCATTTAATTTACTTGGTCGCTCCAGGAATAACTGTTCTGGAAATAGATAATTTTAAAAGGGTACATTTCGTCTGCATTCCATGCAAGACTCGTGAGGAAGGGTTGGTCCCGATTGAATCTGTAGATTCATACAATACACTAGTTAAAAGGTGGATGGAGCTCAACTCGAATTTAAAAAAGGCCTATGTTGAACCCGACGTGTTTATTGTCTTAAAATATTATATTTTTGAAAACGACCCACAACAAATCTGCAGAATGTATGTGAACTCTACTTATTACACAGTTCCAACTTTTTGCTCCTTTCTCCTCGTAGCAAACAAGTTAAACTTTACATTTGAAGCTTCACAAATAGCACATTCATCTCTTAAGCTATTTGCAACAGAAAATCCCAACAAAGCAATTGTTCATCGATGGAAACCATTAAATTATGGAATGATTATTGTGCGCTTCGGTTTTGTCGTTGTTATAAGCGATATTGAGCAATTCCACGCAAGTATGAGGTTGGAAGGCATTCTCACTCCGTTTAGTTGGGATGTGTGGGTGGGCCTTTCAGGAATAAGCGTATTGCTTGCCCTCGCATTAAGTTTGAATGCAAACCTGACATTTACGAAAGCTTTAATTGGCTTATGGGCTATTATACTCGAGCAATCAAGGAATACAGTTAGTAACTTAAGTAAGCGTATGGCTTTAATGTTATTGTGGTTCATCTGGGCTGGACTTGCATTACTAATCTCGAATGGTTATAAAGGAGATCTGTTCTCTTCTTTGTCCACACTTTCCTCCCCAAACGTGCCTAATAGCTTGGATGACTTGGTCAAAAGTGATATTATGATTAGCACAAGCTTAACTTGTAGGGA
The DNA here is from genome assembly GCA_027743725.1 of Rambutsinella grinnellia. Classification (NCBI taxonomy): domain Eukaryota; kingdom Metazoa; phylum Arthropoda; class Collembola; order Entomobryomorpha; family Entomobryidae; genus Rambutsinella; species Rambutsinella grinnellia. The sequence continues at coordinate 16,210 of JAHZMU010002264.1, read as the reverse complement.
CCGCTCTAAAGGGTTTCTAAAATACTATTCTTGTCTACGCGACGAATCAATTCCAAAAATTGTTGATAATGAAAAAACGTTAAGTATCACGAATTTAATGAGAGGGCTGCAGAAGCGTTTAGTTTGGTTTTCGGCTGAATTGTTAGCGATTATTACAAGCGAGATTTTAGTAAATGGTTCAGCCCAAGTGGATTTGAATGGGACTATTAGGATTCAAGAGAGGTATGCATTTATTGACCCGGAAGAGACGACAGAGCAATTAAAAGCTTCTTTGAATGATTTTACTACCTTTTGGGTTTCAAAGAGAGTAGAAGTTCCAGAGTTTAACTTGGTCGTATTTAATAAATTGAGAGGGAATTACCTGCATGACGTTATAGAGAAAGGTACAGCACAGGTTTTTGAATCCGGTTTGTTTTCAGAGTGGAAAAGACATTCAACTTTGAGTGGAAGAGCTTTCGTAATTAAAGAGGTGTTTAGAAATCTGGATAAAGAAAATTATATGTTTCCATGGAGCCCTCAGAGAAAGAAGTTGTTTGAATATGGACAGCTTAAAAAGCGGTTTTTGGATTGTACGGATTGTAAAGTGAATACAGCTTTGAATCAGTTTTTGCCCATTCGAAGCGTGGTTTTTGGAGGAATTATGATATATTTAATAATAGGTTTAGGAGGAACTGTGGCATTGTTTCTTTTAGAAGTTGTAAAAAACGAAGGTCATTACTAGCAGAATACTTTCCTGTTTAATTCCATTTAATTCTTTACTTGTTATTTAATTAGCGATTAATATTAGAGAAATTGAATAATTTATAATTATATCGAAGAGGGTAAGGGCTATCCCTCTATCAAAATAGCCGAATGGTCCATTCCTAAACCGGATTCTTCTTAACTACTTCTTAAGTGGAACTACTTGGATTAAAGAGACCACTCCGAAGACCAACATGCAATTAATTCCAATCAAATTTATAACCAATGTGGGACAAACGATTGCAAAAGTTTCATTTGCAATCTCAGCTGAAATACTAATAGTGTTGTAAAGCTTAATTGATGGGATGCGTAGCCCTAAACATTTTTGTAATAAGTACCCTGACGAGTAGGAAATAGCAATTAATATTAAAATTCCATCGGTAGCGCGGAATCCGGCTGTTAATCTGATTATAGCTGTAAGAAAGCGTGTGAGAAAGAATGCTAATGGAGAAGCTCTTTCCCCCAATCCAAGTCTGTTGTAAACAATTTCATAAAAGAAAGTAAAGGGATCAGCAGGAATTGTAAAAACGTTGGGAGTAAAAGAGTAGCATTGGCCATTATAGCCGTGAGCAAAAGGAGAACAATTATTTTGATTCTTTTCATATCAACATATTTTTCTTTAGACAGGAGTATACTGCTATTAAGCTGGTTTATTAAATAGCAGAGGTCGTTTGAGTGCTTTTCGAAAGTGATTGTTATAATTATTACTAATAGTTGAGTGATACCGTTGAAGGCTGTGGTGTTCAATGCTGCCAGATCTTCGACTACCTTTCCATCTTGATCTTTCAAGTGATCTTCTATAGATTTGAGCAAAACAGGAATAGATAAGAAGCACACGAGTGGCTGAAGAATTGTCAAGAATTTCCCAATTTTCCAAAAGATTTTGAAAAAGTTTAGCACTTTTTTAGTGTGAAAGTATTCCGGGTTTGGTTGAAACGTAGATGAGATATTTGAGTAAATTATTGTAGACGAGAGAAGTTTTGGGAGGGAAGAATTAAATAGTTTGTACATATTAATTATGCTGTAGTCCGGGGAAAGTGAGGAGGTTACCATATGTTTGTATGATTTTACTAGAGACATTGTTATATTTATTATATTTACCATGTTGTGTATTGGAAATTATCAAGATACTTCTCTAATAGAATACGATAGCTATTTGCTAACCTTTTGACATTCTGCTGGAGGTTTACTTCGTTTCAAAGTATTAGAAATATTGATTTATGAGATTGACAATTAATTTAGAAAGTAAATTTAAAATAACCAATGCAATTTAGCAAATAAAAAATCGATTGAGACAAAGACAACCTTTCATATTTCAATGAGGGTTCTTTCAGATACACTTCACATTTTATGATTTTATTCTACTTTCCTATTTTTTGAAGTGGACATATCTCATAGATTTGTACCCTTCAGCAGCTAACAGTGAACACTTTAATTTTAAATGCGTTATTGATAAAGCGGAGAAATACCGAAACATCTTTTAAAATACGAAGTAGAAACAAGTACAGAAAAATACTTCAAATACTCTAACCCTTATCAATAGTTAAATGCGTCCTTGCCCTAAGCCCTCGCAAGGATTTTTTTTCTCTCAAGACAGGTGTGTCATCTCAATGTCACTCAATGTCAGTTTAGTTAGCCAATACAAGCATGAGGCATGCCTGAGATTTTTAAGACTACCAAAAATGAAGGTTGAGCTATTTATTCCCTTTATTTTAATTAATCTTGAGTTACCCCACTTATTTAATGCTTTATCCTTTAAAGGTTTACTAAATTTAACAGATTCTTGTTCACTCACCTATTTCTACTTTCACTCAAGTGGAAAGCAAGACCCAAATAATTTCTATCTGGCAATGGAAAATTTAAAGAACGGTCCTATTTCAACCTTCCGAATTGTTGAGGAAAGTCATAAAAATCTGACTAGTAAATTTCCACCTAACAGAAGGCGAAAACTATCAAAATGTATTGTCCATTTTATCACTCTTTCAGATTTGATTAGCTACATTCAATTGCAAAATGAGGAGCCAATCTTCCCCCACTTTCTTCTTATTTTGAATGGCAGATTACGAGCTTACTACAACTCTTATAAAATAATTCACTTGATTGCGCCCGGTGTCACTGTATTGGAAACTGATAATTTTACAACAGTCCATTTGGTTTGCATTCCATGCAAGACTCTGGCCGAAGAGTTGATCCCAATAAAATTCGTTGAGTCACGCGAGTCCCTTGAATTAATGTGGATGAGGCTAAACTCCAATCTTGGAAACGCTTTTGTGTGGACAGACGAGCATGTAGTCCTCAAAAATTACATTTTTAATAACAACCCATCAGACATCTGCAGGATGTATGTGAAGTCCACGTACTTCACGGACTCCAAGTTTTGTAGTATTTTGCTTGTGGCTCAAAAGACAAACTTGACATTTGATTACAAACCTGGTAGTGTATCACATTCAATACTTAAATTAAGAATTATTACAGTGGCGAATAATATTCCTGGTTTAGTCCGAAAAGAAAAAATCCTTCCTTATGGAATTGTTGTAACGCGCTTTGTTTATATCGTTGTGGTAAAAAACATTGATCAATTCCAAACAAGAATGAGGATTGAAGGCATTCTCAGTCCATTTAAATGGGACATGTGGCTGGCGTTAGTAGGAATAAGTGTAGTTATTGCCTTCATATTGAGTTGGGATGCATGTGACTGGGTAGCCTTTAGAAATTCTTTGCTTGGTTTATGGGTTATTGTAATAGAACAACCGAGGAAAGCCTGGAATACGAAGGTGGTCTTGATGGCGCTGTGGTTCCTGTGGGCAGGTCTTGCTATAGTCATCTCTAATGGCTATAGAGGAAGCTTGTTATCCTCTTTGTCAGCTTTTCCTACCCCGAATCTGCCCTCTAGCTTAGAAGCTTTAGCGGAAAGCGGTTTAATGATGGGCACATTTAAGAAGTGTAGGGATGAGGAGAGGAAGCTTCCGTTTTCATGCATCCGCGATAATATCATCCCACATATTCTTGCAAGTAATCTAGAAAATATGGCAAATTTAATGGAAAATGTGCAGAACAGTTTGGTTTGGTTCTCAGCTAATGGGTTGGAGGGGTTTGTAACTTCAGTTTTGGGAAATGAGACAGCCCAGATTGATGGCAATGAGACAATTAATATACCGAGTAGATACGCAATGATTGATACGGAATGGAATGTGAAACGTTTGGAAATAGTTATATATCAGATAAGTAGCATTTGGAATTCTGAGAGAGTGGCTGTCCCAATTTTTAACTTTATTGAGGTTAATCATTTAAAGGGGAATTATCTTTATGACATTTTGGAGCAGCGATTATCTCAGATTTTCGAGTCTGGGCTGATGACAAGGTGGGATAGTTATTATAAATCTAAAATAAATGCGGTTCTAACCCGAATAATATTTAAACGGTTGGAGAATGGAGAATATAAGTTTCCATGGGGAGAAGAGAGAAAGCACTTGTTTGAGTATGGGGAGCTAAGGAAAAGATTTTTGCTTTGTACAGAAGACTGCACAAGAATAAATCCTGCTTTAGACCAATTTTCACCAATTCCAATTCAGGTATTTAAAGGAATTATGATGTATTGGGTAATTGGCGTTGGAGGGACTTTGATGGTTTTTCTAATAGAAGTTTGCAAAAATACCTATGCGAAGATGAATATTATACAAACGGGGAAAGGGTTCATTTTGATTATCCAGCGCTTTTTAATTGGAAAGAAAATTAGGGTACAAATAAAATAAACTGTTACGGTTACAAAATGTTTAATGGAATTAACTATAATTATATTTTAAACTGTACAAATATTTTGAGGAAATATCATTCAATAAATTGGTTTACTTGTTTTAATATAAATGAGCTATGAACTTCCTGATCGTGCGAATCTCACACGTCGTTTGTGCAGGATTGCGTGCTGTTTCAAACTCCAGGTGAATTGGAATGTTTTTTCGCATTGTTCACAGGAATAGCGCTTCTGCTTGACCTCATGATTTAGGTTGTGGAGTCTGTGATCCCATCTAGATTCGAATGTCAGGTTACACTCTGAGTATTTACTGGTAGCCTATAAGAATAAAAAGTTGATTAAAATGTGCTTTGCAGTTGCCAAATAAATTGAGTTTTAAAAAAATTAATTTAATTTAGGCACTCACATCCGCGGCTTTTAAGGCCCAAGATGATTTGCCTTTTATTGCCGTAAGGCCTTTAGTTTTCGGTTGCGCTTGCTTCAGAAATAGCTTCTGTAAAATGGGTCTCATGGCTTTGTTCTCTTTCTCGGTCTAGAATTTTAGATTTTTATTTAGTAATTAAACGTTTAAATTAAAATAATCCACTTACCACTTTTTGTTCGATGCTCTTCTTGGATTTTTCGTCTCTTTCACTTTCACTTCCAGCAATTTTCTGTTTCGCCAGAGAATTTTTATTTGTTTTTGCTGATTTTGGTTTGCTGGATGTTTCTGTCTTCTTTACATTTTCAGTAGATGGAATGGGAATTTTTATTTTGTCAAGTCTAAGAATTGGGAAGCGTTTATTTATTTTGCTACGAGCGGGACCTGGACGAGGCAGAGCTTTCGCTTTTGCTTTAGGGACTTTATCGTCATTTCCAACAACGTCATTTTCAATCGCTGGCGCTTTTGGCTCGACTCCAACTCCGATTGTTTCTTCCTTTTTCACTGGGCAAGGATGGATTTTGAGCTAATTAAAGACAAGATAATTATATGTAAAGCCATGATTAAATGAAATAATTTTTTGTGAACTTACGTGAATTTTAAATGGCTCACATTCCACAAAAATCAGAAAACAGAAGGGACACTTGAAAGCTTTGATAACTTTTTTGGGTCTTTTGATAATTCTGACTTTAGGAGAAGGCTTTTCATTTTTTACGAGATTTAAATCAGGGATTGTGTCAATTGGCTTAAATTCATCACTATCACGTTCAGGATTAGGCAACGATGGAGGTGATTCAGACAAGTTTGCTAATAACTGGGAAAAATCCTTAAATATTTCGTCCTTCTCGAGCTCCGTTAACACGTCATGAAAAACCAGATCTTTTTTCTCAACATTCCAATGACCATCCTGACTTCCTTGCTGGTCACTTAAGCTCACAACTATTTTGCAGTGTTTAAAAGGCCACTGAGATAACAAGTCGGGGGTGACATCATTTGCTTGCCTATTATTTTTTCTTTTCACATTTGTCCGCGGAGTTGTTTTGGAATTTGTTGTCTTCCGCTTCTTTTTGCAAGATCCAGTTGATTCCTCAACTGCCTTTGGAATAGCTGTTATTTCTTGCTCCTGATTTTTTTCTGTCACTTCCTTTTCACTCTCGACAATGTCTGAATTTAAACTTTGGTCTGGAACTTTCTCTTTCTCTTCGTCACTGCCAACCTCATCCTCCGAGTTGTATTCATAAGCAATTAAATTTAAACTCATCTTGCTTATCTTAACTCTTGTCTGAGGTTATCAAGAATACTACGTGTTCTGATTTTACACAACATAAAAATAAAATTCCGGAGTAAAATACTTGTGTTCAATAAGAACATTATTGAATGAGTGGATGAAGCTCCTTTACGATGAGTTTGTCAGGCCAGTATTTCCAGTCAGTCCTAAAAATTTCAGGGATTATGTTGAGGACTAATAATATAGTACATGACTTGGTGAAAAGGTAAACTGTTGGGAAAAGTAAAGGCGTACGTGAGGACTGCGTCCTGAGTCAGTACCTGAAGAAAGCTATTCTTGAAAAGGGTTTTTTAAGCTTGAGAAGAATAGCTACCTTCAAAGCACAGGCTAAATACATATTTGGGTATGGAATTTTTTTAAACCTGTTGAAAGCATAAAAAATGCAAAATCAATGCTGGACAAAGTCCTTTCCTTATACAAATCTCAATACGGCTCCTTCATCCATCTCACCCGTACCTTCTTTCATGCTATAATTAAAAAGTACTCCATTCTTTAACATTGGCCGTTGACAAGCAAAAAGTTTTGCATTCTCCTTTTTGGCTTTTTCCTTTTCAAATATCAAACTACTGTTTTAAAAGTTGTTAAATATTTCATTTAAATATATTTTATTCAGTCTAAAATTTAGACTCTAAATTAACAACTTTGAATTAATGCCAATGGATTCTCCAACGTGTTTTCGCTTTAGCATGGTGGATATAGAAAAGGGTAAGATAATCGGTATCAATCTTTATTTAAATGATATTAATATGAACCTTTGAAAACAGTTCGGTTTTTGGAGGAAAGATCAGAGGAAAATGGACCCAGACCCAAAGATTACGTGTGTATTGATATTGATACGGAGCTAAACTTTGAGAATGTTAAAGTTGAGAAGAGAAAAACTATCGCGAAGAAACGGAAGAGCCCTAAGAAAATTAATCGCTTGAATCATGTTAACGGTAAAGTACATTGCTCAGGAATTAGGAAGAGGAATGGCGTTGGAATGCGCTCTTGCAGTTTGAATCAAGTAATTTTTATTGTAATCATTTCTTTGCGTTTTCTAAAATATTATTTGTTCTAACAGGTAAACAATAGTTGCAGTTACTTTAATGTAAACGTCCTAAGTGGTAGCAACATAAATTATAACTGTGAGTCTGGCGTGACAGGATTGCTAATTGCCCTGGCTGTTGTACTACCTTTGGTAACGCTGTTTATGCCAAAGCTTCTGCTATTTATGTTTGGTATTGTTATATCTATTTTATTTATAGTGGCATGTTCCGTGACAATTCCATTGCTATTTGCGATTAATCTATTTTTATTTTTGTCAATTACAATAGTGGGAATAATGTTCCTTCCATTTCCAATTATTGCTGATGCATTTAGATAATTAATTGATTAATGTTTTGTAAAAAAATGAATTTAATAAATTATAAATGAATAGTTACTAAACTTTTGATAATAAAAGCCTCTCTACAAATCTATGAACTGTAAACTGCTGGAATACAACTGGCGTCAATTTGTCAATGAAATTGGTCCCTGCAAATCGCATTTTTAAACTTGGCAAGGACTTTACAATTTTCCTCAATTCCTTCCCTTTTATGCCACTTACCATACCAACTTTTATTCCAACCCTTTTCAGAACTCTGGTTGAACTATCATTAACATCAGCACAGAAGCCTAAAACAAATAACAATCCAATTACGCCGTTGATTGCTGCACATCCACAGAAGAGCTTTATCCAGATATTGACACGAGCAAATTCAGTCCCTTGTCGGGCTAGGAGGAAGGAGGCGCAAGAGATTTGGGTTGCCATCATATCAATCACGAGCATAAATAACAGGGTTGGCTCTAGCTCATTCATTAAAATTGAAATTATTTGGAGTTGTTTATAAATGTGGAAGCAGCTGAGGTTTTTCTCTAATTGAAGTTCAAAGAAGAGCGTTCCAATTACAAGTCCAGTGCAGCCGTTTACAAGCTGGGATATAAATATGCACCAGCATTCTAAAACGGATTGGAAAACGATGAAGTTCCAAGCGCAGACGAATAGTTTCCTTAAAACCCAGCCGAACTGAGAGTCAATTAGAGAATAAGCTATGCTCGAAGGGTAATAATGAAGCATGTTCATGGGCGCTTTCTCAACAAGCAAGCAGACAAACATGACCGAAGGCAAGATCCCATTCAAAGCTGAATGTCGCGTGAGCTTATGCGCAACTTTCCCCAATTGAGTCATCTTCCTTCGCTTCATTCTTAACCTGAATGAATTACAAGCTTGGGCTAAATAAGCTTTTTCAAATTTCACAAGCTCATTTATGAAATGAGATAGTTTGGAAGGATCTAGGGAGACTTTGAGAGAAAAGGCGAAGACGGTGATGTAATTTGTGATGATGAAGCTGAGCAGCCATATCCATATTGTGTCGAGAGGAGTTGAATAGATTGCTTTGGAAATAAAGGAGTGAAAAACAAAAACAATTTGGGTTAGTCCAGTGTAGCCGATAAGGAATGAGCAGATTAGGAAAGCTTTTCGGTTTATGGAGAAAATAGAAGAGCATTCATTCCAATAACAATTTGAGCCCCGGAATTTCTTCCAATTGTAGAAAGAACGGCAGATTAGGTTGAATTCGGAAAGGAAATTTAGCTCTCGGAGCATTTTGAAAGTTTTCAAAAGGAACTAAATCTAGTTGTAGACAGGAAAGAGAAATGGTTTGCAAAGACAGAAGTAATTTAAATAAGTTCCTTTAGACAATTATTATATAAGCTATATAATATAACTGACACATGCCATTATAATTGGTTGGCTGAAAGGACAGCTTGTCATTGAAAGACATCAGACAATACATGTCCTACAAAGTAATTAAGATAGATGAATAATTGATTTAAAAAATTAGATAATTTGGCTTCATTTCTTGTCTAGATACCTTAGGCTCGAGGAAAACAATTCATAAATCCATTTGTTTTAGACACATATTTAGCTTAAGACGGAATCACACGAATTGTTTTCATAGAAGAGATTAAGAGATATCAGAATTATCTCAGTGTGGAATCCGAACGTAAACAATAAGAAGAAAGTTTCAATAAAATATGTTAAATTGGCCTGAAGTTAATTATACATTGTGATGCGTAGAATAATATTATGCTTTATTCGAATATAATTGCTCTTTGCTTATTACAATAAATGCAAATCTCTCTAGGATAATATTTTAAAATTTGGAAATCTAAACACGCAATTTTGGAAATTAAACTGGTACATGAAAAATTAATAATAAAAGGGGTGTTCACGTTAGGTATCCGCCTTTTGCAAATTCTTAATTAAGATCTGTCTACTTGAAGGACATCACTTAAATTACTACAACGAAATAAGGACAGCCTCTTAAAATTTTGCAAGACAGAAATATTTCTAGAAATCAATATCAAGAGCTTGCAAGAATAATTGGGAAAAATCAAGAAAAAAATCAGAATTTACTTGGTTCGGTTGAATTTAAAGCAAAGTTACTTTGTCGTTTTACAACATTCTCTGACAAACTAATTGTTAACAAAATTCTATTTTAATGAGTCTATTTGTAAATGCTTGGCAATGATAATTCAAACATGAATCGAAAAAATCTATAAGAAAATAAACTGAGCAAGCGGAAATGGCATTTAGAAGTAATAATTTTATTTGACACATCTTTGTTGACAATTTTACAAGTATAGTATATTAGATTAGAATGTTTTGGAAAACATTTAAAATATATGGTACATTTTTAAAAATAAAGTATACTATTTTGTTTAATAATGAATTAATAAATACCATTAATTTTGATGATATTCACACTACAAAGGATTTCTGACAGCCCCACATTTGAATAATCTTGCCCTCATTTTAAATTTGAACAAAGAATCATTAAGATAATCTAATGTTTGAAATGTTGGAGATGATATGCCAAGCCAGTTTTGCTTTTGAATCTTTTATCGCATTTGCTGCATTCTATATTTTTTTTTGTTAAATGCGTGTTGAGATGGTTGGTAAGCTTATTTCGAAAAAAGAATAGTTTGTCGCAGGTTTCGCAGCGGAACTTTGGCTTTTCGTGGTACCTTGTCACATGTGCCCTTAAATATTCCTTCACAGTAAAGGCTTGCTCGCAGCGGTCACATTGATAAGGGCGCTGATTGCCATGTACTGCTCTATTGTGAGAACTGAGCCCTTTCGCGTACCGAAATCTCTTGGGACAAATTCTGCAAGAGTAATTTTTCTCCCGGTTATGAGTTAGCCTATGAGTGTTGAGCCATTTTTGTGTAGGAAACAGTTTTGGACACTCAGGGCACTTAATTTTTCTGCCTTCGTGTTGATCAATTTCGTGGATATTTTTCTGCTCTAGTCGAATAAATGTCATTGAACAGTAGCGGCATTTGTAATGCTTTTCTCCAAAGTGGGCCCTAACATGGGGCGCAAGGTTGTCGCGGTTGTAGAATCGTTTTGAGCAAAGCTCACAGCTAAAAGTTTCCCGTTGAGCAGAATGACTTTTGAGGTGATTATTAAATCCTTGCCACCTTCTGAATTCCTTTGGACAAAGTGGGCAAAGATGAGGGCGTTCTTGGGTGTGGACAAGAAGGTGATTTTCAAGGCGAGTAGTTGAGTGAAATCTTTTAGGGCAGAGGACACAGTCGAATATCTTGTTGGACTTTAGATGAACAAATCTCATATGCTCTTGATAACAATCCCGTTTGTGAAATCGGGATGGGCATAAATCACAGTTAAACTTGAAGGTTGGGTTTTTATGGAAGTTGAGATGGTCTGCCAATGTCTTTTGGATCAAGAAAGTCTTTGAACATAAGTGGCATTTAAGCTTTTCCCGAATGGAGTGTGTGGCCAAATGTATATCAAATGCTGACTTATTATAAGATTGTTTTTTACAAATGGAGCACTTCAACTTCTCAGGAGGATTGTGCCTTAACATGTGCGCATTTAGATCTCTACATTTTACGAACATCACTTGGCACACATTACACTGGTAATTTTTCTTTCCATTGTGCATTTTCAGATGATCTTTATAATTAATTTGATTAAGGAATGATTTCGGGCATAAATGGCACTTGAATCTGCTCCTAATCTTGATATTTTTATGTGTCTCTAAGTGCTTTCTTAAGTCGTACTTGGATCTCGTTTCATATGGGCATTTGGAACAGAAAACTGGGTATTCCCGGATATGGCTACGTAAATGTCTTTCCAAAGCTGTCGAATTTGTAAACCGTTTGAAACAGAAGATGCACTCGTGTTTGTTCTCACTGTGGATATATTTGGCGTGTCGGGATAAATATTTTTTCTCTTGGAAGTTGGACGGGCACTGTTTGCACTTGTATCTTTTTTTTACTAGTTTTGATTGATTCATTTTGACAATAAACGTAGTATTATTATGTGGTTTTTTTAATGAAATTGTTTTTATTAAAATTGTCTGGAAATTATGTGTAAGTGAGGCTTGCAATGTTTTCGTTTGAAAACTTGTTGTGAGTATAACGCTTGGGTTAATACTGCACGGTAGAACTGATACATTTGATCTGAACCTTTTCATATAAAGGTGTGCTTAGTGAACAGAATGCTAATTAAATACTATGCGTAGTAAATGAAGGAACTTGAAAAGGCTCAGGGAGCATTGTAAACCCTTATTCTGTTTCTTTATTGAAAGAACCTTTTTATTTTTCTTTGCTGATAATGATATGAGAGAAGTACTCTGTAAGTATTTTACCACTAGCATGCTGAAACTGTATAAATACCCTGTTAGGTAAAAAAGGTATGTAACTTTCTCTCAAACACTTTCTCCTAAGTTTTCCCTACCTGCAGTAATTCCAAACAAAAAATGATGCTTCCCATTTTGCGTTGATGCAAGCATTTTGCCCAATTAGATGAATAATGCTTTATAAAACATGTCAACTTTGCTTAAGTTTTAATGCTGTGGACTGCTAAAGATAATGAAGTTGGCAAGGAACGCAAACAAATAAAGCATGCGGATAAAACAATGCTTGGATTTTATTTACAAAAAATATTTGAATATTTATACATTACAACAAAAAAAGTTATATTTTTCGTAAACTATTAGAATTGTTGACATTGATTTCTATTTTAGCTGAAGAATCTATTAGAGGCAGTTCTAGACTTTAATCAGTTAGCTATCCGGATGCATTTCAAATCGCAATATCTGCGCACTTTTTAATACCAGAATGCACTCGTTTGAGATGCTGTACCAATCAACTTTTGGTCCTAAATTTCTTTCCACACTCACTACATTTCTCATTTCTCTCTTCCAAATGTGTTTTCTCATGCCTCTTCAAACTTTCTGGAGAGAAGAATAGCTTCTGACAAATCTCACAAGGAAACTTGGGTTTTGTATGGCGACTTGTAAAATGTCTAGTCAAGTGGGTTTGCGTGGGAAAGGCTTCCTTGCAGACGTCGCATTTGTAAGGGTGCTTTTTCTTGTGTTCCAATGTTTTACAAGCTTGTCTCCTTCCTTGCTTATGTGCTCGAGAGTGTTCCTGGAAGCATGCTTTTGTAGAAAAGAGCTTCGGACACTCCAGGCACTTTATTTGCCTCCCTTCGTGTACATCAATCTCATGACGTTTTCTTTGCGGCCAGTCTAAAAAGGCCGTGGGGCAGTAGCGGCATTGATATGGCTTCTCTCCAAGATGAAGCCCAACATGGCGTTCGAGAGCATTATTCGAGAAATACATTTTCGGACACATGTCACATTTGAACATTTCTCGCTTTTCAAAGTGAGTTTTGAGATGTTTATCTAAGCCAAAGCTCCTGTTGAATTCTTTTGGACAATGCGGGCAGAGATGAGGGCGTTCCAATATGTGGATGAGAAGGTGCCTTTCCAGATGAGCCGTTCGGCTCAACTGTCTAGTGCAGAAGACACAGGCAAATATCTTACTAGATTTTAAATGAACTAGTCTTAAATGCTGTTGATATCTATCATGAGAATGGAAACGGGATGGACACAAGTCACAGCTAAACTTAAAGTCGGGGTTTTCGTGAAACTTGATATGTTCTTTGAAGGTCCTTTGAACTAAGAACGTTTTAGGGCATAAATGGCATTTAAGGTTTTTCCGAACGGAGTGCGTGGTCAAATGTGTATTAAACTGATATTTCTGGAAGAACTGCTTTCCACAAAAAGAGCATTTAAATTTCTCTGGAGGCTTACTATGTTCCCACGTGTGCCTCTGTAACTTTCCTCTCGATTGGAACATTTTCTGGCACACTTTACACTGGAACGTTTTCTTTTTGCCGTGGGATCTTAAATGTTCTCTAAAATACGATTTGGAACAAATTATTCTTGGACACAAATGGCACTTAAATCTGGTCCTATTTCTTTTGTGAGTCTGTAAGTGTCTTTTTAACCCGTTGTTATCTCTCGTCTCCATAGGACATTGGGGGCAAAAAGCTGGATATTCCCGAATATGAGGGCGTAAATGTTTTTCCAATGACGTGAAACAAGTAAATCGATTATAACAGAAAACACATTCGTATTTAATTTCATTATGGATATATTTTATGTGAGTGGATAATGAAAACTTCGAATTAAAATTTGAGGGGCACAATTCGCACTTGTGTCTTTCTGTTACTGTTTTTGATAACCTCATTTTAAATTTTTAAATTAATTTATATATTAAAAATGTAAAATTATAAGGCCTTTACAAAAAGCTTGCAGCGCCAATGTTTTGTTTTGAAAAAATAAAAAAATAGAATACAAAAGACTTCACAAATTGTTTAGATAATGGAAGCACAACAGGTGAATCTGAACCTGTTTGTGCTGCACTTCAAGGAAAAGGGTTGGGACTTGAAAAGGAAAAAAAACAATGGAGAATTTGAGAACAAATAGAAAGGTATTGTGCTTTTTTATAATAATGGGAAAGGTAGTAACGTCTTGAAAAAATGCAGATTCTAATGCATAAAAATGTATTAAGGTTTTGTATGAAACCTTCCTAATTGTTAAAGACTGAATTATAATTAGCTAAAAAAGTTATTGTCAGTGTTTAATCCCGTTTTCGATGTGTGAACATTCTCATTTGCGTTTTATTGGTCATAAAAATTCATTCATTAACCATTCAGAGAAATTAGGTTTAATGAAGCTGCTTGGTAATGACCAACAACATACTGTCAGGATATGAAATAAATTAAATAACCGGAAGTGCCAATTTAATGAATGGACTCTACAACTTGTAGACTACAAGTATTCATAGTTAAAAGCTAGCTGTACACGTCAATATAGAAAAATTTGACACCTTTATCTCATACGTTTTCCACGGGAAATAAGCTATACTCAAATGACTTTCACTTTCAAAAGTCTCTCCGACACTCTTCTCCCAAAAGCCTCCACTCGTAACTAATCCAGCAGCCACAAAAGATACATCTCCTTTCGCAGATCTCCCACCTTTTATAGGCACCCCATATAATTCATCCATACTTGTATAAGGCTCCAAAATATAATCCTCTTTTAATTCTTCCGCCACACTTAAAACTTCAAACCCCGCATTTATTCTGTTCTCCTTCCCTGCATATGGTAAATAGCAAACGTTTGAAGTTTGCACATATTTTCCAATTGCAATTTTGCCATCAATATGTCCCCGGCAAGCGAACAACAGCCGCCCATCCGCTGTTTGGCCTAATGGCAGCAACTCTTTAAGCTTTTCTTTAAGATTTTCAAACGGAATCCATCTGTGTCCGTAGCAACCTCCGCATTCATAAAATTCATTAAGCTTATCCGCATCCAAAACGCTTAAGCCTTTTGCAGATCCACACAAGTAGATATTGGCGCCTCCAACTTTAGGCCAACCGCCCAAGGCGCAATATCCGCATTGATAGTGCATTTGGCTCGCATAATCGTACAAAGTTCCTCTGGTGTTCATACCTTTACTCTTCCCAGTTATTTTTTCCGGAGGACATTTGCTAAAGTCGAGATGTTCATCCCTATCTGGTCGTTGGTGTTCATGGCCTAAGCATAAGCTATGTCCTAGTTCATGAACCATTGTGTTCATACCCTTACACCAACCCCCAAACTTTGCATATTGATGACCACCAGTTCGGCAAACATGGGCTACTCCACAGACCTTGTCGTCTGCGACTATATCAATGAAAGAAAGTCGTCCGACGAAACGTGGCTGGAATCTTATGCACGTTTCTTCTTCAATATTATCAAAAGCTTTGAGCACTTGAACCCTGTCGGCAGCTGTTAGACTTGTGTGGAGTCTATACGTGACAAGGCCATTGGGCCATTTTGTGCCACGCTCGAATGTCCGACCGCTGAGGTTTCCTTTGTACACTTTAGAAAACAAATATGGTTAACTCAAATAGGAAAGTGACTTGTGATTTGAAAATCTATTTACCATTTAGCCACTCATCAGGAGTATCGCAATGGAAGTAACGGTGATTGTTGACTCCTCCCACAAATATTAAAATGGTTATGAAACTGCAATGCATTTGCAGTAGTTTTTAGATAGGCGGTGAAAATAATGCATCTAGGCAGTTGTAAAATAACCTTTTGTTAAATGCATAAATTGCAATTTGTTCAAACAAATTTTCGCTGACGTGCTAAATATTACTGTGAATATGTTTATTTGGACTATTAGTTTGCATAATGCTTTAATTGAATTTAACTTCCTTATTGTTTACCTTTTATGACGTCGCTTGTTAATGATTTTCCTTGATCCGGAAATGCAAAAAAAAAATCTGAGCTAATTAATAACGACTATTGGTCATGTTAATTTGGGCTTTTAGTGTTAAAGTATTATGCTTATTAAGTAGTCCGATTTTAGTAACGTCGCTTGGTAATGATGATATTATGATCATAAAATGAGCGAATAAATCTAATAGGCGGAAATAACGCATCCTGGTTGTATTATAAAACTTAAATTTATTGTCTTTAAACAGAAGTTTTAGCGTAATATTTTTATCAGTAAAACTAGCATTAATTTTTATAAAAGTCTCTGGCATCTCTGCAATAAATTTTCTCCTCGTAGCCTCCACATATCGATTCCAGGCCCTTCCTCACCAATCCAACTTCTC
>JAHZMU010002263.1:0-12467 GCA_027743725.1 Rambutsinella grinnellia | reverse complement strand
ATTTCACGCTCGGATGGAACGCTTGGTTCAGAGCCAAAACCTAACCAAGAGATTTACAAAGATAGGAAAGCATTGGACGATCATTTGAAGGGAACAGGGAAGCATTCCGTACAATGGTCTGGTAGTCAGCAGAAAATAGAAATGTCTGGGTCAGCATTGCGAACAGAGTTTGTAGATGACGTTGTTGGTTTAAAAAAAGAGAAATCTGGTTTTGTGTCCGGACATATCGGGAATCAGAAACTTGGCACTAATGAAGTTGACGCTTACATGAATGTACTCACGAGGAAAACAAATTCTCAAATGGCACAATCGTTTGAGACACCTTGCGCTGCGTTTCTATATGAGGCAAAAAGGAAACATTTAATTAAAAAGGGGGACGCGCCACTAAGACAAATATTTTACATGGGCGACCTAAATTATGTTGAAATAAAAGATACCGTGAATGGGAGACGGGAAGTCATTAGAAACGTAGCAATTCCAGACGACATCACCACCAAGGTTTACTTGGAGTATCCGGCAGGAATTGATTCCACTAAAAAGAACGAACTGACTGAGTTATTTAGGAGGACAATGGAAGGTGGAGAATATTTAGACGGGCACATAAGTGATACGGAGCTAAGTACTAGCAAGAAGAAAACCAAGAAAAGAAAAAGAACCGTTGAAGACTACACGAAGAAATTGCCTACTACAGGGCTCCAAAAGCTCACCGAGAACGGGGTGACTGGGTACGGTGCCACGTTTGGAAATAAAAGGGGTCTTCCAAAGATTTACGCTGACGTAAAACCAACTCCATCCGCACTGACTATCAAAGGAAGACGGATGTCTTTATCAAGTCCTACATCTAAACCGTTTCAAGAATTAAGATCGAGAAAGTGTAGCTTTAGGCGAAAGCGATCAACTTCCAGTGGAAGCTCTTGCGCATTTACGTTTAATTCTGATGGTGATATAGACTCAATTAATCCCAAAAAAAACAACTGCTGAATATTCGAATGCAGATGCAATGGAAAAGAAAATGATTGCAGATGCTGTTAAGAAAAACAGTGGAAAAGTCAAAGCTGACATGTCTAACCCAGATGGACGCAAGAAACTGGAAAGCTTGGTAGAACACGAAGGACTCAAAGCTCACACAAAGGTTGTCAATGATATTGCAGATGTTCAAAGTACTAAAAAAGCCAAGCAAATGGGCAGTGTCCCTGAAAAAGTTATGAGCAAACTTTCAAATGTAAAAGCAAAACTAAGTAACTCAAAGATAGTAAAATGCATTGCCGCATCCAAAACCCTTAATAAATTAGCTGGGAAAGCCAACAAGGCTTCAAGTGTTCTAGGAAAATTCTTTACAGCCAAAGCTGTAATTAACGGTATAAAGCAAAACGATGCATTTTCCTTAGCACTAGTTGGAGGTCAACTTGGCTTCCAAATATTTACTGATGCTGCTGTCTGGGCTGGCGCAAAGTTCTTTAAAGAAACCAGTAAAATAGCTAAAGGAGCAAAAATCCTAGGGGCAGTTGCTGGACCAATTGGAGCCGCTTTGGATATCGGATTTAGCCTCCACTCATTAGGAAAATCTATTGATCGTTTGAACAACGCTACAAATAAGTTTGATAGGGATGAAGCCATCGCTGATATTGTGTCTGATTCAATTAGCATTGGTGTTACCGTTGCAGTTACATCTATATCAATTGCAGTTCCACCGTTAGCCCCAATAGCCGCCGCTGTTGGTTTTGTAATAGACATAGTAAAGGACATTGCCGTTGCAATGTTTAAAGCTTGGAATGAAGTAAGGAAGATTGATGAAAAGCTCCCACTTTTGGACCACGAAAAGGCACAGGTTTTCCAATCCCGTTTATTTGACTGGTTTGGAACTAGAAGGGATAATTACATTGATCATTTGCTCAAAGAAAAGGAAGCTAATAACATTGCGGTGCAAAACCAAATCAAATTTTTAGAGTAAGCTCTTTAGATGCTAAAAAATTGCTAAATGTTTTCTAATTTATTTCATTCTAATTTTTTAATTACAGAGTTAATCCAAGCTTTCGTGGCGTTGTGTTTCCGTCTCGGAGCTTACATTATGATGGTGGTTGCAAGTTGACAAAAACACACTGCGCATGGTATTTATTTACCTGCTTGATTAAAAGTAAAACAAGGACAATTGGGGAAGGCTGTGATCACAATAAACGCTGTCCTTACAGGGCCTGTACAGACTTCGATGACAATGAAGGGTATAAGCAAGGCCACATATTAAACTTTGCCAGATTTTTATTTAGATAATTATTTTTATTTAGGATGACATTACCATTGGTTTTTTCACATGACGAATACAAGTGCACTTGTGAAAGAGACGCAAAAGCAGACTTTGCTAATTTTCCTAGACTAAACTCTGAAGTGGATTTCAGACAGGAGAAAATTGTTTGGCTAGAGCGAGCAGTCCCGGACGACGTATCCGGAGCGGAATTTAAATGCAAGCCGGGTTCTTTAATGGATGAAGGGCATAGGATTTCGCAGGACGGCACAACTTATGACTTTTACTGCAAGAATGCAATTGCTATTTTGCGCCCGGAGAAAAATCGCTATATTGAACAAGCTATGATTATTAACTTGGAAGACGGGGAGGATGTCGTTTATCTAAATGAGAATGAAAACACTCCCTCCATTTTTCTAATGGGGGATAAGGGCAACAAGCAATTTTATGGAGGTGGAGGTCTCAACCAATTCCTTTTCCAAGGCAATTGTAGCCTTACTGGAAGCATAAGTGGAGGTCGTGCTTTAAACGATACAATTTCACTTGATAACAGTTGTGCTACCAGCTACGATATTTCCCTCAAGGATAATCAAATAACCGGAGGCAATCTTAATATTAATTATAAAGACATTGAGATTATTGAAGGACGTGAAAATGCTGCTGAACATGTTGTTTTAAAATCGCAAGATGAATGTCGAGTAAAAATGGTAAAACTTAATGGGGGCACCTGGAACATTCCGGACAAGCTCGACATCCCACTTTCGTCTTGTGTGTGGGATTTAACTGTAATTCTATCCTCGAATATGGAAATCAATTCGTATGCCAAACAAGGAAAAGTTTCTATTTATGTTGGGGATAGTTGGCAGTATAATGATATTTCTTTGGAGATCCTTCCCGGAGGAAATCACAGTGCTAAAGACTCTCATAATATTTTATTCCACAGGACATCATCAAGTCAAGTAACGCCCTATTTTACTTCATCCTATACGAAAGGAGCCGCTGTCACAATTGAAAGCAGTGAAGGAGACAGGCTCAGCCTTAATTTAAAAGTTTCAAGTAGATATCCCCATGTTTCCTGGCAATTTCCTGTTCTCTTTGCCGAAGAACCTGACCAAGTAGATCGTTCAGTGTTGACCATTTCTAACAGTACTCTTTTGTTTTATCATCGCCTACCTTATTTTCCAGCTACCTATCGACGTTATGGGAGTCCTGCAACAAGCAACGTCTTTGATGTTAGTGGCCCTAATTGGGTTGTAAAGGGAGGGAGTGAGTCAGACCGGTTTATTCTACATATGGGAGGAGCCACACTTGACGGTTCAGATGGCTACGATATTCTCGAATTTCATGAGGATTTCTCAAGTCCATCTTTTAATTTGCGAGGGACAAATATTGAACAAGTTGACGGGATTGAAGGAATCCCTACTCGGCTATGGACTGATTGTGATACTAAACTAGTTATTTTACAAGGTGGCTCTAGTAGCAACCCTGACCGTATCTGGGCAACTAATTCTCATTGTACTGAGAGAAATCTTAAAATATATGGAAAAGGACATACCCAAGTTACAATTGCAGGGGATGCTGGAACCGAAATGGAGGATGACTTAATTACGATGCACATTTCAACAGACAAAAACTCTACAAATTTCCATCTCCTTTTAAAATCTGATGCTATTCCAAAACTATTTGTTGTAATTCAGATGACGCAAAAGGTATGGAAAGGATTGAGTTTAAACGACACAACTGAAATTTTAGGACAAACTGGAAAAATAATTAGATTGCCTGAGAGAATTAGCCAAGCCACACATTTCTTAATGGACCCGCGCGTTACCGTGCTAATGGCTAAGGAAAACGAACCAACTGCCCAGCTTATATTTGATGACGCAAATGAAGCTGTAAGAGCGCAATATATTCTTTCAGAACCCCCAAATTCATCTGCTATTCTAACTGGAATTTTAGGAATTCCGAATGTCTTTCACATTCAAAGTGACAATTGGAATATTGCGGGTGTAAACGAAGATGACATGTTTGTTTTGCAGAGTAGCAGTGAAGACGTTGAGATTAACGGATATACTAGCTCTCGTCTTCTCGTAATAGTAGATAAAAGGGAAGAAAATAATAGTATTAACCAAGCCCTACAAAGCTATTCGGTAAACCTTGAGACAGGTCGTGTTGGTTTTCTCTCTTCACGAAGGAAAGGTAGAATAGAAGCCATATTTAATTTAGTTGGAAGGAATTTAAAGCCTGACATTGTCCATGTGAATTGCGACACAAAACTTGTAAAAGGCGGAGGTGGATTTGACTACGGCGCTGAAGATGCTATATTCGTTTCCGGTAAAAATTGCAAGGGTGGATCTTCCCCTCAGACAACTTTTGCAACTGGACCATTTACCAAACTAATAAGTGCAGCTAGTTTCGGCCATTTCATTTACGAAGTTGATGATATTTTAACAAGCACGTTTGATATCCAGCCTGGGAGTGAAAACTTTCACGACTTCCGGTTTAGATTTCATCCTTGGGACGTGATTGAAAAGGTTGGATTAAATGAAATCGAGCAAAAGCTTCTCCTCCAAGTCATTAATGGAACAGTGCGCGAGTTTAAACTGCATTTAGAAGAGGGATCAGATGAATACATAAATCCGTCTTTTAAATTCCACATACCCGGAAGCTCACACACATCCGATATAAAAATATTTAGTGATGGATTCATTAAATCAACTCATGTCATTCAAGGTTCCGGTCTGAATTCTACTGATCGAGTGCTAGGCTTACCTGTTCATCTCAATCGCTTTTTAATAAACGGTACTTTAAGTTCCGGTGGAATAATAAGGGGCAATGGGAGCAGTTCTGCCAATCAATTTTGGCTTTTTGACATTGGTTACTTGGACATTTTGGATGGCGGTGAGGGAGCAAATGTAACAAACTATTTCCAACTTGATAATTCTTTTGAGACTGGAGGAAACGTTACGATTGACCTTCATCCCGAGTTAGGTAGTTTTGTTGTGAATGGCTACATTGCGATTGGAAAGTTACAAAATATTCACGAATTTCATGGACGCGTGGGTCAATATGACAAAGTCCATGTTACTTGCTTCACAAAGGTACTTTCGCAAGCTGAGCTCATCATTGTAGAAAGGAAATACGGGCCGGAAAAGGGCGCTTTCAATTTAACGATAAATATTGAGGAGAATACTAAAGTTGTTTTTGGAGAATGGGATGACTGGAATGAAGAGGATGTGTTGGGAAGTACGTTCCGCTACAAATTTACAGCGCCTAGAAGCTTTGACATAGATGGATTGGATAATGGATATACTTACGCCACTCATCAATACCTATTCTCTTTCACTGTGGATGATTTGGACACACTTGAATTTGATTTTGAGAACGAAATTCTTTATTACTCAATTAACGGGTTGAGCTACTCCCACAAAACAATCTTGGAACCGGCGGAAGGCGATCCATATTATAACCAACCGGAGATGGTTACAAAAGATGGCTTTGAAATTCGAGTAGGGATGGAAGGAAGCGTTTATCTTGTCTTTGGAATTAACAGAACGCAGGACTTATCATTTAATGACATAATGCCTGCTATTGAGGCAACTGTAAAACGTCTCTCAGTCTCGATTATTATGCAAAGTGAAACGGAAATTGCTTACGTAGGGCACGGAAACAGAGAAATAGCCGGAGCAAGAAATGTTCTTCAAAGCTTGTCTAATTATACAAGTTATTTAGGAGGAGGTGGAGCTCCAGATACGATTTATGATATTGTTGCTTTAGATAAAGATGTCCACATTTACCCGGGATTCACAGAAGAACAATTGGAGGAAGGTGTTTCCGAGGAGAATAAGCAGAGTTTGGACTTGACAGATGTACTAGTCTCGCTTAGGAAGGAAGCAGGTGTTAAATTTGTCCCTGAGGTGGAAAAGAAAGATGATAAATTAATAATTAAAATGACCGGATATGAAGACAACTACCCAGGAAAGGTTTTCATTCATGGCGGAGCAAATATTAGAGTTGCAAACCGCTTTCAAATTCTTCTCCACACTTCAATAATGGATTTGGTACCAAAGAAGCATGAAAATCAGCCAAGGCGGCGGCGCTCAATTAATTCCGAATGGGAAATTATCCCAAGAACAATCAAAATCCCGGAGGGTTACGTTTTCTCCGTTTCCGTTGAAGACCTCGAGGATAACCACAAAATGGAGATGGCAAACGGGACCGTCATAACCGCCGGATACAAACCTGTCTTCCAGCCTGCCAAAGATGGAAATAATTTATTACTAACGGACATAATTACAGCCACGGAGAATTGGAACGGAGACCCATTCCAGAAGGAAATTACGACCATCATCATTGAAGACTTCTACGAGCCTAATCAAAATAAAAGTGAAATGCCGTATAAAATTGCAAATATCAGAATAAATTTTCCAGGACTTAATCTGCTTTTGGATAATGAAACTATCTATGTTGTAGAGAATGCGGATGATATGGGTAATGAGACGCTTTCTGAAATATCTGTGACTCCGTGGATCGTTCTTCTTCATGAAGCAGAAGAGCAAATTTTAGATTGGGATGATGAAAATATTTTAGAACCTGTTTTTAATCAAGATGAATATGATATGCCTTGTCCTTGCTCCTTTATTGATTTTGCAGGCATTTTTAAAGACCAATGTAATTGTCCAATTGTTCAATTTATGAGACAAAGTGAGACGGATTTCTAAAGCATTTATTGCCAATGTAATAAAATAGTTCGTGATCTATGAAACTTTTATTTCCTAAACAAAAGACATTTTCAAATTGAAGCTGAATACGCCAGCGATGGCTATTCGTTCCAATATTAAATCAAACTACGCGTTAATTTAATTCTATTTAATCATTCATTTCTTTTGCAATTATCAAAAATAAAATTGCGTTTGCAAAATAGCTAAAGACTAAACCTCTGTAGAGGTCATTCATTCAAGACAAAATTTATCAGCTACTTTTCAGTTTACGTGGATTAACAAGTAATTCTTATTCTTATCTGTTGTGCTCTCTTTCTCAGTAATGGATTGAATGAAATAATAAAAAATCAAAATGTTGCTTCATCTTTTTCCATGAAATTAGGCACAGATGCTGCCATTACTAAGAATACTATTTGGATGAAATTAGCGTACCAGCGAGACTTTTAGAAGACTTTGATTTAAAAATTGATAGAAGATTACTCTGGAAAAATACGCACGACTTATTTAAAAAGTTCCATTCTTTTAATGTTTAGCATTTATTTCCTCACTAGCATTATTTTGAGCCAAGGCTAGAAACAAAATAACGTTTACAAAATGGTTAGCCCAATAAAGAAGGTAAAATTTAAAGAATGCCACGACATGATTGAGATGAACTACAGTTTGCATATTAAACATACAGAGTTTTATACAAACACGTGGCAGATTTTAGAAATCGCAAGGATGAATCAGGAGCAAATTCAAAATCTTAAATTTACCCCCAAAGATTACCTCTTCGGCCACAAGCGGCATGTAACTCTTGCAGAGGATGAGAATACAATTTTTTACGTTCATTCGCGTTTCGAATCTTTGTTTGAAGATGAAATTTGGCCACCAAACTTGTACGGGACAAATGGCAATACTAGCTTTAGTGAATTGGCGAAGCAAAAAGTCACATTCCACCTCAGCCACAGTTGCCGTTGATACTCAAAATATCAAAGTGGATAAATTCAACCTACCCAGAACTACTAAAAACTTCAAATTATGTTTGGTATCAAATAGCAGAAGAAGTAAGCAAAATAGAAAATGAAATTAGACAAAGGTACAGTCGAGAAGAAAAAAGCATCTTTTCAAATCCTTTGCAGAGTGTAAAAAAGCTGCTTTAGTTGTTTCGGCAAGCGAGGGCAAGGCATTTCTTAGCAATTTTGGGGATGACGATCGGGTGTACGAGGGAGGGGAGAAGTGGATACCGACTTCATTTAACTTCTATTTTACAGGACAAATTTCATCCAGTTTTGCTAAGAGGTTGGCTATTTTTAAAGAGTCTGGGATTAAGGAGGAGTGGATAAAAATCTTGGATGCCGTTCGAAACAATGTCTATCATAATAGCAGTGTGGTTGATGAGGAACAGCTTATTAAAGTCACGGAAGGTCCACAGGCTGCCAGCTTGAATGGAAATATTTTGGTTATATTTAGCCTGCTAATAGTCGGCTTATTGATGGCATTATTAGCGCTATTTTCAGAGAGACTCGTTAATTTTGCAACGTTTGCTTGGATGCTTCAGATTGAAAGAAGAGTTTTGCGAGAAAGATCAATATACTTAATACGTTCCGTTCTAGCTATCACTAGTAAAATCATCAGGCTTAATAGTTTCCTCATGCCACTAGAAACAAAGCAATACAACACTTAACAAAATGGGGCATAATTGAGCGAAGACGTATGTGGGTAATGTGAGGCGTCGCTTTGACCGTTGCTGACTATTTCATTATAAGAAAAACATCAGCAATGGACGTAGCCGACACAATATTTAATTGCACCATTAATATGATTACTATGTAATAAAACAAGCTTTCTCTTTGAAATTTTATTATTCATATCAGAAAATCCTTTCACGTATTTAACCAGTCGGCGCAACCAGGCGCAAATAATATATTTTAGTGTAAGAACAAACACAAAATGGCAAAACCACACGATAAACTTCAACGATTTCCACCAAGACAAATATACTTCAAATATATTTTGAATATCACAAATCAATGACATGGACAAATTATTGGAACGTATTCCAGACTGTGTAGTAAATCTAAGCAAACGAGTTCTGTCAAAACAAGAAACTGCTGTGCTCTCAATGGGATCGACATACGCTTTACCACAAAGAAATTACAGAGATGCCCTTTTGGATATGGCTATGGCAGTAGAAGAAATTCTGCAAAGACAAGATTCTACTATTATTAGTGAAACCAAGCTCAACCAAATCCGTGCAAAAGTGTCTTATGTAATTAAGAAGGAAGCAAAAACTTTGACAAGTCTTCCCAAAATACCAGACTGGATTCAAACTGGAATTAAATCCCTGAAATCCGACAAATCCATCATTATAACCAAAGCTGATAAGGGTAACAAAGTCGTCATTATGGATTAGGATACTTATCAAGAAAAAATCATACAGTTGATAGAAGATGGCCCATACATACAAATAAGTTCTAACCCAACCGAACAGTATGCGTCACGAATCAAGTCAAAATTAAATGATTTAGTCAAAAATAACAAGATCACAAAAGAAATAAAGACCGGACTTCAACCAACTGCTCCTTTCAAATGTCCAATCTTATACGGGTACTACTAAAACGAATCTTCAAAACTCTTATTTCAAACTATTCTTACAACGTGAAGAACACTTTTGTATTTGTGCAAAAAATTCAAAATCTAGAACTTCAACCAATGGAAACTTTAGTTTCCTACGATGTCATTTCTTTGTTCACTAACGTCCCACTTGATGAAACTAAAGACATCATTAGGAATGAATTAGAGACGAACGATGCATGGAAAAATGATTATCCAACTTTAGAAGTAGATGACATAATGGAATTATTGGATTTGGCTTTATTCAACTATTTTACATGGAATCAAACTTTCTGGAAGCAGGAAGACGGATGTCCAATGGGTTCACCCTTGTCTCCAATTTTGGCTGAAATATACCTTCAACGTTTGGAGAAAAAGTTTGTACCTAACAACCCAGACATCCGACTTTGGTGTAGATATGTGGATGACATCTTCGCTGCGGTCAGAAAACGAAAAGAAATCAAAATACTTCACCAACTTAATTCATTCAATTCCAAAATTCAATTCACTTCGGAAAAGGAGAACAACCAATCTCTCCCATTTTTAGATGTCCTCCTAAAATATGATGACGATGGAAGAATTAGCAGATCAGTTTTCCGAAAATCTACCAACAGCAATCGATATTTGGATTTTATTTCGTTTCATCACAGGTCGCACAAAATTTCTGTAATTGACACGCTTGTTATGAGAGCTTTCAAAGTTTGCGACAAGGACTCCCTAAAAGAGGAACTGGATTTCCTTACAAGAATTTTATCATCAAATGGATATCCTATTCACCTCATTCGAAAAAGAATTAAACACCTTCAATCGCCAAGAGTTCCAAAAATCGATGATGATGAGCGATGGCAGGCCATCCCTTTTATTGGAAACATAACTTATGATGTGGCTGGAATTCTGCGATTTTCCGTAGACATTAATTTGGGATATTACAGGAGCGGAAAATTGATGAGGCAATTAAACAACTATAAGGATCCAAACCCTAACTATGTGCAAGGAGGAGTCTACTCGTTTGATTGCAGTTGTGGAGATCTCTACATCGGCGAGACTAAGCGAGACTTAAAGATTCGTGCTAAGGAGCACGCAAATGATATCCGACTGGAAAAGATTGAAACATCAGCCCCCGCTTTCCATCAGCATGAAAATCCGCAACACACCATAAACACTGGCTCCATCGCCTTTATCGCAAAAGAAAATAGAACTTTCCCCCGGAAAGTTAAGGAATCACTACTGATTAGAAAGACTCCTAATACAATGAACAAAAACGAAGGCATCGACTTACACCCGTTATGGTTACAGTCAATGCTATTATTGGTTTAATTAGTGGATATTTATCATACTATTTTTCACAACGTATTTTGATGTTACCCCTTCCTGTGTAATTTTTCTGTTTGCTATTTACTTGAAAAAGACTCTCGGTTAGAAGTCGAAATATTGTAACTTATTGTTTTCAATAAACTATTGTCCTCAAAAAGCCCGAAATGTCTGACTCATACTTCAAATATATTTATTGTACTGAATATTCATTCGGAAAGGTGTGCTCACCCATAAAATTTACTCTGCACTTGAGAATTATCAACCAAACTGTTTAATAAACGATTTTATTCATTTTACTTTAAATAGTTTAAAACCTCACGCATAGCAATACTTTAGACTTGTATATTTCAGCGTTTGCATTTAAAGTAAACTTATTTTGCATTTGCATAAATTTAATTTCGATTCTCATTATGGCAGCTGTTGCACTCAACTTTAAATTCAAATTATCCCTTTTCTCCCTGTTAATACTTTCGCCTGCTGTGCTTACGTTGAGTACTGAAATGTTTGGTATTCCTAAAGCCCCTTTTAACATATCTACCCCGATTAATAACACATTCCTTGCAAGATTTTCCAAAGAAATTTTACTCGATATGGGGCCCATTGCCAGAGAACGTTGACCTGACCAACCTCCAATTAATTGCATCAGGTTGCCAGCTTCTCGTTAGTAACTTTGCAAACGTCCAACTCTCACCCGGAAGCATACCTTTCATAATCCGAAAACCGGTTGCTGGTCTGATTGGAGACTTCCTCACTTGGGTTCTAGAAGGGAGAGGCCAACTTGAACAAATTTGTCCCTCAATTTGTCTCTCAAATTGTCCAAAGTATTTATATTGGCAACGTTCTTGCGCAGGCTTTGATAAGCTCAGATTAATTAGGAATTCAAAGCAGTCAATATGATAATTACTCAAAAGCAGTTCATTTTTTAACAAAACAAGTTTGATTACACCCACTTTTTGTTAACCTTGACATGATTCGGCATCCGTTCTACAAAATTTGCAAGTGAAACAAAGCAAAATAATTGACACAATAATGCATTGGTCCGTATCTGTAACGAGTCTTGATTAAATTCAAGGGCGAATAAATAATGTATTTATATTCATGATAAAATTTGGTACATTCGCCTTAAAATTATATTTTCAGAGTGCCATTCATTCGTATAAAGATAGCATCATACTTTGGAATTTCTTACCCATTTCAGTACCAAATATGATATTTGTTGCTCGCAATTTGCATATAAATCTGCCCTTCTTCTCCCTTCCAATGTTTTTGTTCATTGTTGATGTTCTCTGCTTTTCAAACATTCCAACTCCATTTAATAACTCGTTCCTTGCAAGATTTTCCAAGGAATTGTATTTGATCTGGGAGCCATTATCAGATAACGTTGAGCTGACCTCCAAATTAATTCCTTTAGATTGCCAGCTTCTCGTAAGTAATTTTCCTGGCGTCCAACTCTCCACCAAGGACATACCTTTAATAATCCGCAAACCTGTTGCTGGCCTACTTGGAGATTTTCTCACATGGGTTTTAGAAGGAAAAGGTCAAATTCGAACCATTTGCCCTCCAATTCCATTCCTGAATTACTCCCTCGATTATCGTTTTTA
>JAHZMU010002262.1:0-10930 GCA_027743725.1 Rambutsinella grinnellia | reverse complement strand
CTTTGCGTTGCGAATGCAATGCTCCCCCGACTAATTCTCCGGCTCATTCAACACTTAAGACTGAATAGTACATCCCTACATGGTCTTCTCGGCGCTGTTAACTCTTCAGATCGCTTTATCGACATGTTACACCATTTGAGTAGCATGGGTGCTGCAATGAGACAAGTCATCACTCACGCTCTCACCAACCCCCAAATATACAAGACGCTTACGGAGCCCGCGCAAGGTTCTGTTAGTGCTGACATGTATGACTTTATGTGTAATACGTTCATAATTTCAAAAATGAATTGATTTTGAGCTGCTTTTACACAATTTTATTTAACCTTTTCAGGGATGAACGTAAATAACCGGGAGATGAACCAACACATTGAATACGAACCAACAACTTATTATGCCGCTTTCTCCGCCGAGCTAGAAGCAAGTGCCTCTCCCATGTGGGCTTTGGTATCGCATCTGCGCGATTCGAGTACTGCTCACCTCACAAAAAATTTGTTGCGTCACTGCCGAAACCAACTGGGCGACTGGTTACGTTCAGTAACGTCGGAAATGACTCAACGCAACTCAATGCAAGTCAGCTTTCACCTCCCGTTACACAGATATTTCTCAGTGTTTCTCTACCAAGCTGTGCGGAACCAAGGGTTATCTTTGGCGGAGCTGCTGCCCCCTGCTAACGAGCTTAAATCTATGATCCAGCACCCCCTCCGTGTGCAGACGGCTTTTTATGAGATAATCAGTGGGATGTGGGTTAGAAATGGGCTGCAGATAAAGGGACAAGCGATGACTTATATTCAATGTAAGTTGACTAAATTTCTTCGAGGTAGTCTCAGAAAGAAGTTACTTATTTTGGTAAATTTCTCTTCCAGGTCACTTCTGCAACTGCACTGTTGACGCTGACATTTCCCTCCTCCAACTAGGAATGATGTACTTACCTCGCGGCGAATTTATCAATTCTGTCATCGACAAGTTCCACGTTCGAGAGTCACTTAGCATTTCCTCAACTGTGACAAACCCTTATCTAGAATCGGATCAAGAAATGCTCATGATGGAGAACTGCCTAATATTCCTCGCAACCTTATCCTCGATACGAACCTCCCTGGGAATGTCGGACGGAGATTTAGTCACACTTGAAATGGTCACTTTGCTCTGCATGGGTGACAAAACGCATAGTCAGTTAATGGAACTAATGCCAGAGCGATGTGGGAACAGTTCACAATCGAGAGACTTTGAGATGGTGCTAGCCAAAGTGGCGGATTACAAAGCTCCCAATTTTGAATCGAGTGGGAACATGCTGCAGGGAATGTACATGCCCAAGTCATTCATCTGGGAGAGTCTCTACGATCCAATTTATATATTATTGAGAGCTGTCCATAGAAGAGATTTCCAAACATCGCTGGATAGATTCACAGAGTTTGCAAAGCAATCAGGGAAATACAAAGGTTCGGGGAGTCCTTGGCCACCATTCAGAATTCCTTCGGATGTTACTGATCCTTACATCGATCCTAGACAAGTCCTACTTACAAAAGTCGTTCAGGGAATGCTCTTCGTTATATTTTATAAGGCGGTCCACACAACCCAGCTTTCGGATCAGGTTGTGTCGCTAGCTGTTTACTTGCTGGAGATGGCGGTGACGATTTGCGATAGTATTGTTGGAGTCTCATCAGTAATAACTCATGAAGCTCATTATGGCCGATATGACATGGACTTTGGGTCGTGGTACAATACTGATTGTCTTTTGGCGAATTTGAAGCAAGAGATTGATTCAGCTTTGGTGAAGCCAGTGAATAACAACATGAGTGGGTCTTCAGAAGAGTTTAGTGTGGAGTTGATGGATATGGACGTTGAGAATTATGCAAACCCAGACTTCTATACGGACTCTGTAGCGCCGGCAGGATATTCGGATGACTTCCAAATGGATGGGTTGGGCTACGCTGCGTTGCCTGAAGGAACGGGATCACAAGTACCGGTGTCTCCAATGCCATTAGCGATTATGCCATCGAGATCAACAATGGACCATTCTTCTACAAATGCGCTTACGATGAGAGCTCTTGAAGGGTTGCGTCAGCACAGACATGATTCACAGCAACAGTCAAGTTCGCGAAATTATCCATCGGAACTGCAAATGGTGCTGGCAGGACAAAAGCCTGTGGCAACGATGGGGAAGAAGGAGATGATGGAAAGTAATTCAATGAGTGGGAGTCAACAGCCCGTAGAAGTTGTGATAAACGATAGCATGATTAGTCTCCTGCTTCGGCTTCATTCGAAATTGAGCTCGACACCAGATAGTTACGTACCATTTTGGGAGACGGAAGAAGCCCAAAAGTTTGTGAGTGACGCGGTGAATGGGGAGAGGAACGGGGTTTTGCTGACGGAGATGAGCTGTGATAGTGACGAAGATGGAGCGCCTTCCAGTAGTGGTAGTATTCAGGGTAGTAAACTGATTAATTACCAAGTTTTGTACAATCTTGTAAATAGCGAGGATATTAGGATAGGAGATGGGCCGTTCTTTATTAAGAAATTGCTTGATAAGATTGGAGCTAAAGATGAGAGTTGTAGAGAGCACATTGTTCAAGCGAGGGAGAGGCTTTGGCCGAGGAGAAAGTTGGAGGCGGAGGAAGAATCGAGGTTGAGGGAAGAAATGGAGAAGGAAGAGAGGAGGAGAAAGGCGAGGGAAAGACAGACAAAGTTAATGGCAGAGTTTGCAAAGAAGCAGCAAATGTTTATGGCGAAAGCGATGACCGAAGAGTTTGTGGAGAGTAGTGGGCCAAGTTCGACTGGGGAAGGGATGGGGATGGACACGGGGTATGATGGAATGGAAGACTCGAGTATGGGAACAGGGACGATAAAACCGATTGAGTATGATTGCGTGATTTGTAGTCAGACGACACCAAGTACGAATGATAATCCTGTAGGGCTTGTGGCATTGTTGCAACCATCAAGTGTGTTAGGGCACAGGAGGAAGGTTGGGAGTAATGTGAATTTATTGCCGACAACGACGGAGGAAGAGCAACAAGCGGTGCAGAGGAAGGAGGATATTATGTCGAGTTTGAATGAAGGGAGGGTGGATGAGTACAAGCAGCATTTTGATGATTCGAGTTGGCTTTTATCAATTAGTGGAGGGTGGGAGGGAGGCGTTCATGTCCAGACTTGTGGGCATCATATTCACATGGATTGTTTGAAAGGATATTTGCAAGCTTTAAAGAGTCAGCAGAGGCAACATAACATCTCGGTTGATCGAGGGGAATATCTGTGTCCGCTTTGTAGACAACTTGCAAACTCGTTTTTGCCCCTAAGTCCGGAATTTGGGATTAGACAAAGTGCGCTGGTGAAGGATAGGAAGATGGAGAGTAACCACGTGCCTGTGACACCCGAAGCTACTGTACCAGAGATTCCGCCTTCGCCTGAGAGCAATATTGCTCTAGAGGTTGTGAAGCTTTTGAGGGAGTATCCGTTTCCTACTGTGCCGTGCAAGATGGTTGATGCGATGACGAAGACTATGGAGGAGATGACGAATGCAACGATATTAAAGTTTAGGCAGGTTGGAAATAGCAAGGATCCTAAAAGCATTTTGTTATTTGTTAATTCGATCGCGAGAACGAATTTGGAGTTGGAGTTGACGTTGAGGGGAGGGACGTTGGTTTATAAGCCACAGCCGAGCTGTTCGGCGAATACGGGGTTGCCGTCGTCGAATGCACCGAAGAGATCTTGTATTGGTAAGGAATTAATTTAATTGAATTGTTTATGATTGATTCGGAGATGAATTAAAATGATTTTGTTTTTACAGTGCCTTTACTTCAT
The DNA here is from genome assembly GCA_027743725.1 of Rambutsinella grinnellia. Taxonomy (NCBI): domain Eukaryota; kingdom Metazoa; phylum Arthropoda; class Collembola; order Entomobryomorpha; family Entomobryidae; genus Rambutsinella; species Rambutsinella grinnellia. The sequence continues at coordinate 7,135 of JAHZMU010002262.1, read as the reverse complement.
GTTTTGGGAGTACATTATAAAATTCTGTCGACGGATCACTGCGCACCGAAGATATGGGAGAGGATTTTGGGTATTCGCTTCCTACCCGATACGACTTTAATGCCTATTGATAGAGATGTCCCTATGCTTCTTCGGGATCCCGTGACGACTCTCCTTCATCTTCTGATGCAGCTACCGATGCACGTCGACTTGGCATATTTCACGAGTATTGTTCAAGGGATTTATAATTTAGTTTATATCGAAATCTTATGCAAGCTGAGCAGCACGATGAGGGAAGACGAAAGGAATTTTTGGAAAACTAAGACGAGCCTCCATACGTGTTCGAATGCGAATCTTTACAAGTCATTCTTCCTTCTTGGGACGGTGATTAGATACTTGGCGAAAAGCCCGTTGTACCTGTCCGATGCTGATTTGGGTGATATGGACGTTGACGAACAGGAGAGGAGAGGGACATCGGAGGAATTCTTGGAGAGTCAGATTCAATCTTATATGCTTCCCTTCTTGAGGATAGCGTCGCTTCTAAGACATCACATTTATGAACAGCAGCTCCCTCAAGTAAATTCGTTAGATGAGGAGTTTCTCTGTTTGGCACAGTTCCTGACGTTGGGAGTTAGTGGAAGGGAAAGTAGTGGACTGATTTCACCTCCAATTACACCAACGTGTTCTCAAACGCAGGTACAGTTGACCCAAGAGGGGAGTTTACAAGCTCATGACTTCCTTCATTGGATTTCGCCCACGCCCTTGACTGCGATATGGACTTGGTGTGAAGACCTAAGCGAGTTTATAGCTAGGGCTCAGCTCTCTTCGAGATTCCTGATTCATTCGCAGCATGTCCTGTGGAGTCAACCGAAACTGATGGAGTTGCCGGAAGCGTACGACATAATCTTTCAGTATTACCATAGGAAGCAGTGCCCCAACTGTAATACGATACCAAAAGAGCCAACTATTTGTTTGGTTTGTGGGACGATGGTTTGCTTGAGAGATGTCTGTTGTAAACATCCGACTACTGGAGTCTGTGAAGCTATTCAACACTCGATTGATTGTGGGGCGGGGACGGTGATGTATTTGTCGGTGAATTCTAGCACAATAGTTGTGGTTAGAGGGAGGCGGGCTTGTTTGTGGGGGAGTGTGTATTTGGACGCTTTTGGGGAGGAGGATCGGGAGCTCAAGTAAATAAAAATTAATTATTTATTTTAAGAATTTGCTTGGATAAGAATTTAAATTGATTATTTCTATTTCAGACGGGGAAAACCTCTCTTCCTCAGCAAAGAACGGTACGCTTTACTCCACCAGCAATGGGTTGCTCATCGATTTGACCACACAAACCGGAAATGGATTTGGCACCGGGATACTCTCTAAGCTGGGACTCTCTTATGTATACTGACCTCTCTAAGAATAAAAGTTAAACCCCCAAAAATGTCACCAAAAAATGTGAAATAAGTTATTCACCAGGTGTATGTGTGCACTGTCCACTGTAATCAGTTTTGCACCAACGAAGAAAAGAAAAGAAACCTCAATGCTTTAATTTTTTATACCTACAGATTGTTAAAAGGTTATTATTTTGTATGGGTAAAGTTAATCGATTAGAAACGAATCTATGCAACTTTTTGGCCGAAAGTTTGAAGTATTATTAGGGACGGGAGGAAGCAAGAATTGTTGAAAAGATAACCTTGTACATAGCTATTGTAAATCCAAAGAATTGTATAGCGTCTTGATTAGATTAGAAGCGCAAATACTCGAGTCGCAATCTGTTTATTAGAGAGAAAATTTATCCTTTTGTTATAAAAATATAATGCACCTAGTTAATTAGTTAAACAAGTCATATGTCCTCGGGAGCAGCTTGTACTGATTATTGTTAGATTAGATTTGATACGATTAATTAAATATGCGATACGAATGTAAAATTCACCAAAGTGTTTATATATAAATGAAATATTTAATTGGAGAGATTTTTTCCTATGTCCTTTTATATTAAGTGAGTTGGTGCGCATTATTAAAAATGCTTTTGGACTCACGGGAATTGGAATAAAAGGATTGGGATGTGTGATTAAAAAAATTTATGATTGATTTTGCATTTTGCATGGAAATCTGAGGACGCTCACGCGCTTTGTTTTGCACGAGACTGGCTCATATGATGGTTGGTGACGTCAGCTGACTGAACGTGTGCGATTGCACAAGAGAAAAGATAAGTAGCTTATCATAAGCTTGTTGCTGGTGGAGAGAAGATAAGCAAGAGCTACTGGAAAGATTACAAATGAGGTTAGTTAGGGCGGTGATTTAGGAGTAATTAGCTAATTGTTAATATGGGAGCAAATGGACTACTTCTGTTGACATCTTCGACTAGAAACATCTTATCATCGAGTCGGTTGAAGCAAAGCTTAATTTCTGGGAGTAACTGGTTGGCTGGTGTCCTTTATGTTTACCAGTGGTTTCCACAGGTTGGGGGAGGGGGAGGTGAAGATGTTTCGAGCCAGATAACCCGGAATAGTTTGATATCGTCGAGGGTCTACACTCAAGCGCAGCAATATAGTCCGAAACTGGATATTCGTTTTTTGTATGAAAAATCGCTGGAGAATAGTCAACCTGGGGTCAAGATTGATTTGGTTTTGGTGGAGAAGGCGAAGGGGGAGGAAGTTAGTCGGAGTTTGGTGAAGAGTTTTGTTCTGAAGAATTTTGAGGCTAGTGCAGACTTTGAGATTCGTTTTATTGAGAGTGATTGTGAGAAGGAAGAGGAGGGAGAGGTTAGTCAAGTGCCTTTTCCCAGGTTTTATCCGAAGGTCATCTTGGGAGGGACTTTTGATAGGATGCATGTGGCTCACAAGATATTGATTACGGAGGCGGCGCTGAGGTGTAGTCAGGAATTGATTGTGGGGGTGACGGATGACGACATGATTAAAAGTATGAGATTATGATTGGTTATTGGCTTTGATTGTAATGTTTGGTGTTTTGATTTTAGGTAAATTGCTGTATGAATTGATTGAACCGATGGATATGAGAATGGAGAGGGTGAGTAATTTTCTGAGGGACATATCGCCAAGACTGAACAACCGCGTAGTTCCAATTAGTGACCCTTTTGGCCCTTCGATTATTGAGGAGGATATCGAGCTATTGGTTTTGAGCCATGAGAGTGCAAAAGGAGGAGTAAAGATTAACGAGATTAGGAGGGAAAAGAAGTTTCCAGAGTTGGACACGTTCGCCATTTCGTTGTATGAAGAGAGTCAAAAGGAGAGTGATCATGAAGAGGATAAGATAAGCTCGAGTTCGCAGAGAATTAGAATTTTAGGGGATAGGCTGAATCCTCCGGTAAGACATGAGTTGGTAGAAAGTGGTAATATTTGTGATTATTGATTTTTTTATTTTAGAGGAAACCGACGAGTCTTCCTTACATAATTGGACTAACGGGCGGGATCTGCAGTGGGAAATCGACTCTATGCTCATACCTGGAAACTTTAGGGATTCCTTCAATAAACTGCGATTTGTTAGGACACGAAGCGTATAAAAAAGGGACGTTATGTTTTCAACAAGTAGTGGATGAGTTCGGGAATGACGTGTTGACAGAAGACGGAGACGAAATTAATAGGAGGGTTCTAGGCTCAAAAGTATTTGCGAGTCCGGATGCCCTAGCGAAACTAAATGGGATTGTTTGGCCAGAAATTAGGAGATTAATTTCGGAGAGGATTGAACAGTTTTCGAAAGAAGGTACAAAAGCTGTGGTTTTAGACGCTGCAATTTTACTGGAGGCGGGGTGGGATGAACTATGTCATGATGTTTGGGTCGTGATTATTCCAAAAGAAGAGGTAAAATAATTATTAATGACTAATTCATTTTTCTTTAAAGCCAACATTTAATCAATTATTTTTATCAGGCAATCAAAAGAGTACAAGAAAGGGACAAACTCCCCAAAGAAGATGCGGAACGTAGAGTCCTCTCCCAAGTTAGTAATCATGAGAGAGTGAAACGAGCCACTTTCGTCTTCTCTTCCTTGTGGGAACACGACTTCACTAGAAGACAAGCTAACAAAGCCTGGCAGCAAATTAAACCTTTGATTGATTCACTTTAAAAATGACAAAGAATTTGTACTGCTTAAAAAGAAATTTTTAATACCAAAGAATATTGTAGTTTGTCCATTCTTTAGCTGAATAGTTGTGATTTGTGATAAAATGTTTAGCAGTTAACCTTTTGAAGGTTACTGACTTTGTGTGATAACGATAATAATCAGACTAATCAATCAGGTCTTAAACTTTATAAAGCCAATTTCCAGAAACGGAAGTAAATTTATTATTTAAGAACACTTTTGTAATAAATATTTTTCTAGAACAATTTATGCTTTCTTCTAGTTTAAAAAAAGACTAAATAAAATAGTTGTAATTAATTAGTCTGTGATTCTTGAGATTCTTCTTTATATTCCCTCCATCTGAACAGAACGTCTTGCTCTCTGTGGATGAAATGCTCTTTAGAATCTAACATAATCTTTTTCCCTCCATACTCGAGCAAGACAGAATCTCCGATTGCGAATATAATTGGAATATATTGTCCAATCTGGAAGAAAGTCATAGAATTAGTATCAAAGTTAAATAGCATAACTTTCAACAAATACCTGATTTCTTGATCCAGAACCTATTCCAACAACAGTTCCAAGAAAGAATTTCTCTGGGTCGAAAGCCAAACCTTTCAGTTTAATATTAGCTTTCTCCACAAGAATCCGATCGAAGGGGAGTTCTATGAAAAAGTCTATTTCCTCCAAATTGTTTAGTTCGAGACCTTCTTCTGACAAGCTGGCTTGATAGGCTGCCACACACCCTCCCGTAAATGCTGCAATTGCTAAAACACAACCTAAAAATATATTTTTCAATTAACCAATTTCACGGGTAAATTATAATATTTCTACTCACATAATATACCGAATACTATTAAGCAAAACCTAATTTTTTTCAATATTGATGGCTCCCTAACAATCTCTTCCATTCCAAACTTTTTATTCACCGATTGGATTGCCATATTTTGTTTGTATTTTCAATCGTTAAAAATCACACAAGTTAAGACGAGTACCTTTTATAAAATGGAGTCTCTGTGTGTAAATCCTTAACTGAAGCTTTTCCTAATCGGGTAAAAATAGAAAATATATTCAGGACCAGAAAATGGTTCAGGTACCTTTCATGATACTTACGCGTGACATCAGTTTTTCATGAACAAAGTGGGTGTTGTATGCATCCAGGCACGAAGATTTGTTACGAAGCGCATACCTATAATAATAGGTAATAAGGGGAACGTAGTGGAAACATTCGATAATAATTTTGTGATAATGATAATAATCAAGTCTTAAACTTTATAGAGCCAATTTGCAGAAACGGAATTAAATTTATTATTTACGTAATGAAAATTTTTCTAGAACAAGTAATGCTATCTTCTATGGAATTTTCAGGACAATTGTAAGAATTTTTGATTTTAAAATAAAATCTAGGATAGTTAAAATTCTCCCTATTAACTAGTAAGTGAAGCTGTACTATTCCTCCATTTCAACACAACGTCACCCTCCCAGCAGATAAAATTCTCTTTAGATTCGCCTATCGCAATCTTATGATGTCCACACTCTAGCAAAACAGAATCTCCGACTTCTATCCACTTCTTTGTTTCAGGGCTTACTCGGACAACTGTTGCAAAAAATAATTTCTCTGGGTCAAAAGATATATTTTGGAGTTTAGTATTAGCCTTCTTCACAAGAATTCGATCAAGTCCGAGTTCTATTGTAGTTCCTTCTATTTCCTTTGGACCCTGTTGAAGTTCAAAGGCTGCCACAGACCCTCCAAGTGCTAAAACTAAAACTAAAATACGTACAATTTTAGTTACAATTTCTAGCTTTTGGGCGTCAGGGGTCAATGCCAAGTTGTACTTACCTATGCCAAGTGCTATCAAACTGAGTTGCTCAATTCTTTTCAATTTTGATCGCTTTCTAACAATCTTTCCTTCACCTTCCTCCATTTTATTTTCCATTTCTTATATTTAATCAACCAAGTCAAGTTATAAAATGGAGTCTAGAGACACAGAAACTTTTTCCTAGAAGAGATTCTCAAGGTCAGAAAAGGGTTCAACCTTTCTTTGCATTCAACCTTTTAAAGTTCATCGGTTTTTCATGAACAAAGTGCGTTTTGCATGCATTTCATACAACTCATATTTCTCATCGCATTTTTACAACCGAATGGTCCAGAACCTGAATAGCCACAGTCCACATATGTCCAAACGGGGCTTTCGGATTTTATTTAGTTGAATTACCAATTATTTTGGTAGCTTCCTGACTGCATTTAAAGAGTTTCTAAGCCGGGAATCCCCGCCCGAAGCCAGTCAAGTGCATTCACATTTCTCGACTTGTGAGAAAAGAATTGACGCATTCCAATTAGGCATAAAGATGAAATGAATAGAAAACTTGTTATTATAGTTTTTCATAAGTCAATTTGTAATAATGAAGCTAATATTTCTATGCAAGTTTCATTTTTAGCCAACTTAACTTACGTTTACGCTAAAAGGGATGCGGTTCCTGTTAACCTTGACATTAAAAGCAGCCTATGCTCAGCTCTCAAGCTCCCTTAATCTGAAAGGTGGAAGTAAGTAATTGGGGTCAGTGTCATTCTAGTGTCAAGTACTGCATAAGCTTCCTATTGACATTGAAACCCTTCCTGAACATAAGTACTCCAAAGAAATACTGAAATCCGCGAAAAAATGCAGCGATTCAATTAGCATTTGAAAAGCCAATTCTTATCCCTTTTGTCCTGGTACAAGTAATATGCAAACCTTGTCAATCCCTTAAATAAAAGGAGTCATTCGGGCTACTCTTGAATATTATTTCGTTTCAAATTACGTAATAGCAGAGTTTTTCATGAAGCTTCTACCATTTCTATTGAAAGAATCACTTTAGTGTGTAATTTGCATCTAATGCTCTATGATTCCTGGCTAATTGGATTATTATTTTACCCGACCTCTCCACTCCACAAATACAAATTCGCCTGACATTTCCGCACAAAAAGCGGAATCTCCAACCTTATTGGAATGAATCCCAATAATTTCATAACATTTATTTATTTGCTCATTTGTAAAAGAATTTTCTCAGATTACAAATCAAGATTAGACTCATTAATTCTGC
>JAHZMU010002261.1:0-10098 GCA_027743725.1 Rambutsinella grinnellia | reverse complement strand
ATGTACCGCCAGGCGCGCAGTTTGATAAGCGCGGTACCTATGTACCGCCAGGCGCGGACTTGCGATTATCGCAGATAACGGGTTTGGGATTATCGGAGAAAACGAGCGTGGGATTGTCATGGGGGGCCGGCTTGGGATTATCAAAAGGGGTCAGTTGGTTGAATAATCATCTGCCTTTCTGCTTTTCAAAAAGACATTTGTTACACAGTTGCTGTTTTTTTTCTTCTGCTCTTCCCACATTTTCAAGTTAACGGCAAAAGTAACTATGACTATTGAGGCTGCCAAATCGGTCATAGCTCGGATCGTACCAAATATCAGGTCATTTGTGTGAACAGTTTTTACAATTATCTGCTTTTTAGGAGACATGCGTACGCTTAGTTTACTGATTTATTAGGCGGCGGGGGTGATTCATTACTATCATCTCTTTTTTGCTTATTGTCATTTCCTCGACACAAAATGGTGACATGAGAGCGCCCACAATTTCCACATTTCAGGTTCTTTCGTTGGTCACAATCTTTGGCTAGATGATGACCACAGCATAAGTAACAACATCGTTTCTCTTTTAAAATCTCCATCTTCTGTTGGTAAGGAGTGTTTTTAGCCCAATAGCAATCCTTGCTGAAGTGACTTCTTCGATCACAGAACACACATGACATTTTCTTCTTATCTGCCACATGGAACGACATGGATGGAACGACACTCTTCCTAAATTGCTTCTTATCTTGACGAAAAGGTTTGATTTCCTTTGCTTCCTTCTGGTCTCTGGTCTGCTCTTTGGCAAAGTTCTGGCTTATCTCAACTCTCTGGCTGAATTCCACTTCCTGTTCCATGAATTGCATAAGCAGGTCCAATCTAGTCTTCTTTGGGGTCTGCTTACTCCCATCTTGAGTAGAGAAGGGATGGCGCTGCCAGTTATATAAAATAGCTTCCGGTAAGCTGGACTACACAAGAGGATAAAGCCAACTATCTGGATCAACTTCCATCAACTTTGAAGTCTCCAGATCGGCAATGCTGGAGTGCAATTGCTGATGACTAGGCTGAGCAGCTTCCTAATGTAAACCTGTAGCTGAAAATTTGCATCGCCATACCGCTTCTTAAGGGCCGTCATCACCTAATCATAGGTTTCGTCTGATTGGAAGTAGTTAGATGTCATTTCGTACGCTTCAGTATTCGTCTCCAATGACTGAAGAAGATATGACAATTTCTCACTCCCTTCCATAAATTTATCTTCATCAATCTTTTTGAAGTGAGCCCAGAACGCCAACCAATCTTCATACTTTCCCAAAAACTTCCGTGGCTCGATCGGGGTCAATTTAAAGTTGCGAAGTGGGGTGTCCACAGCTTCGCTAATATTCAAAGATGTTTCTGCTACTGGAACTGCTCAAGTTGGCAGCAGCTTCTCCTTATCATATCGCAGCATTGCAGCTTTCTCATCATATCCCATGATGATAACCCACTCCGCGTTCTCTATCTCTTTGGTGACTTCATCCTCCTGCGTCAACCAGTCAGTGAACAGCTTATCTTGCTTTTTGAGCTTCACCACCAACTTCTCGAACATTTAACACTTCACCTCCACCTTAGGTACGTCTATCGCTTCCTCCAACAGCAACAATTCAACTTCACTATGAAGAGTGTCAAATTCTCTTCGCAACAGGCGAAGAATCTTTTTGAACGCCTCCATTTCCACAAATTCACTATCAAAATCCTGTTTTTTTTTTAACTATTTTAGCCCAACTTTACTTCACCAACGTTTATCACTGCTTATCACTGCTCTAAAGTCACGTCTAGGGGTCACTAGATGAACGAGAACCAAGGGCTGCCCGCCCAAGGCCTCAGCTACAACTACGTTCTAATTTTTATTTCTTTGGTGGAGGTGCCCTTAAATTATCAAAAAATTGTCGTTAAAAACACAGTTTCCTATTAGTAGAGGCTAATTACTTCTCTGAGCTTTATTCTAAGATTAAATCACCAATTTCAACAAATTAATCAATCAATTTCTTCTCCCCCACTTCCTACAAGACAAATACGAGAATGAGATCTTGACTAAGTAACTGCGCAGGAATAAATAAGCTTTTCCCTCCTTTCGACACAAAGATTGACCACACCGTCCTCTTTTTAAAACTACGCAATTTAACCTTTTCTCGATGGTCAGTTTATTCTACATTCTTCAGGACGGCTCATTCATCCAGTGAGTTACCTGCACAAGCAACAAAGAAAATGCTTCATGAAATTATAGCCTCTTACTTATTTAACATTGTATTTGATGTAACTAGTTGCTTCAACTCCGTCATTGCGGCGCTATCAGCTTCGCTTTACTCAATCCAGGCTATTTATCAAATATAAACATTTTGTGAAATTCTTTAATATTTCTCTGCGATTAAAATTAGGAAATAAACAGTTTGATTTCTGGTTCAATTTTAATCGCTCGTGTTGTGCAAATTATTTGGGATATTTTTATTACCGTTTTCATCCCCTCTCATCCCGTAAAATCATCTTTCATCAGTCAGATTTGAATAGGAGCGACAGGTAGAAAGCAACTGCATTTGGAAAAGCATTTTCATTGACAGAGGCTTAAAATTAGGAGTGCATTTTCGACATATCTATCTATCTAAAAAATTCGTGCACCCAAGCTCTGTGACTGTAAAGGTATGAATGAAAATTCGTCTACAATCAATATTGTTTTACCGCGTGTGTAACGACCGGGTTCGTTTGAGAATTTAGTTATGGAGTTTCAGTCGTGTTTGCAAATTGAGAAGAATAATAGCATGACTGATTGTTATTGTATCTGGCTAGGTGTGTGGTTCTCTAATGTACTATTACTAATTCTATTTACTTATTTATTCGGTTAATAAAGTACGTTTATTATGTAAGATGCAGCACAATAAAATATCGTCAATCTCTCGTTAATTCTGAACAAGCATAATATTTTTGCCAACCAACAAGGAAATGACCCGACTAGTCTCGTTGATATAATCAATCGAGATAACTTTTCCGAGGTACTTTGACACCCTCTTGAAGATAGGCTAGGTCTTATCCCTGAATGATAAGCCGTTGGACCTCTAGATAAGCCTACCGACATACGTCCTATAACATGTATGTTAAGTGAGTGGCCAGTGTTCAGACCGTTTTCGAGTCTTATATGAGAAATATGAGAAACGCTATCAATAGATGATTAGCTGCTGTCTCATCGGCATTATAAGCTACTTTTATTATGATAAGTTGTTAATCATTTCTACTATGCAGTCCATGCTTACAACTTAAAAATATGTCTTACCAAACATTACTGTATGATGGCGTATCATACTGATAAGACCGTATCAGATTATCATCTATGGTTAAGCTTTCGTATACCTAAAAACCCGACACGGGTTTAAAGTCTGAAATTTTGATCACTAACTTCACATGCATGTTCTTTGACTTATGCAATAGGGTTATCAAAAAGGTCAAACGGCTTATCATTCGGAGGTAAGACCTAGCCCATTTAAATGACGGGGGTCGAAATACCCCAGAAAAGTTATCTCAAATAATTATATCGACGAGACTAGTATGGTCATTTCCTTCTAAGTAGACCGTGTCTACTCTACTCAAGTGTAAATGAATCATAGGTAGCCACATCTTAAAGAATCAATTCCACCGAATCCCAACTCCTAGGGATTGTTCCAAATTGATTTAAATTTAGTTGTTTCTCTAAAATGGGGGTATGACTCAATTACAATTATAGCTAAACATTAATAATTAGTAGGGCGTGAGATTATATGCATTATAAACGACAAAATATGTATGCATTGATGCCCTTAATTTGAGCAAATATAAAATATATATAATATGCACATAACACCGTGTTTAAGGGCTAAAATTTGATTTTGTTTGGGTGGCACTTTAACTTTTAACAAAATTTAGTACTTTTTCTCGTACTTTTTCAGCAATTTCTTTAAAATATCAATTGTATTTTTGAAAAATGGGTTTAGAGGCAAAAATTTATGATTTTTTTTTTCAAAACTCGTCCAAAATCACTGAAAAATGTTCCAAAATCTTGTGTTTTTTTTAACCTTTTCAGTGAGTTTCTTCAAAAATTTTTAACAATTGCCCGAAAATTGACAAAAATTAAGAAATATGCATATGCAATATGCACGATAACGCTAAAATATGCAACATATCACATGCATCATGGGGCCGAAAGGGTCACTTTGATGGGATATGTTTTCCTGCAAAGTCTCAATTTTGCCCGACTTTCCGCAAAAACATGGACGTGCATAAAATCTCAAGCCCTAATATATATCTTATTTACATATTTTCAAACAATATATATTCGTTGGCACACATCAAGCAAATTGAGATTTGGAAGTTTTTCTAATTAGTAATGGTTTGGATAATACAAGCCTAATGTTATTGATATTTAAATTTTACGATTTCTATACCCAGTTAGTAAAAAGGAAGGAATAGAAATTTAGCTTCTACTAAAGCTTCATCCTCTTAAAAAACTTAATTGACAAAAAGTGCCTGCTATTTTAGGCACCTGCAAATAGATAACCTGATATTAAAGTAACATGCTAACTACTATACCTGCTAATAATAAATTTTAAGATTTTATGTCCTGTGTGGCTGTGTTGCGCTGTGCTGTTCAATTTTTTTATTTAAAAAGTGTCATAAAAAGTAACACAATAAATTTTTAAAAAATAGTAAATCTTATAGATTTTTAACTACAGAATTCAAAAACGTTAATAGTTTTTTGCAAAAAAATTATATTTAGTAGTGATTTCGCACAGTGCAGTTTGTAAACTGTTTATCATGATCATCAACCTCACTAGCAAAGAGAGGATGACGTATCACGCCACCACCAGTTTACCATTTGGGATTTGGAAGCATTTGAAGGGTACCACCAAAGCAGCAGAAAAATGTAAATAGGCGTTGGATGCAAATACTGTCTATTAGTCCCTACGTCTTCATCCAACTAAACCTGATTTAAGGCAAGTTTTTATAGCTCTAAACCACTTAACTTGGTATCAAAATTTTTTTGACTAATTCGTGCCGTATTCACTCCGAGAACACGATGTCTACCATTGAAGTTGATGACAAAACAATGGAGATATACATGCAAACGATGTTAAGACGTGGAATCCCTGGCTAGATTAGGGTCGAAGAGGACGATGAATGCTATTACAATTATAAGAGGGGAGTAGAAGAAAATGACTCATGGTGCGACGAGAATGATGATAGCAGCGGAAGTAAGGAACTGGAAGAAGATAAGGAAGTAAGTAGTAGACCAAGTAAACTCCGTTTCTCATGTGCTATCTATGCGGATTCGATTCTCATTTACAAACACAGACTAAGTCTATCATAAAAGCTACAATGACTGTTAAGACCTTCGAACACTCCAGTTTTCTACTTAACAATCTCTTTTATTAATAACAAATAGCCATGAGCATAAACTTTGAAATAGGTAAAAGGGAAAGCTACTTATATCGACTACTCCTAAAAATGACTCAGATTAACCCCTACGGGAAAGATACTAAAATATCCCCTAACTGATCTGTGCGACTTCACGCAATAAAAACCAAAATCTGAATGCTTCTACTGCGCTCTTGTGCGACCTTCCGCACCTAAATCTGATCTAAAAGTAAGCTGCTTTCTCCCAAAATCCATCCCTTTTATAGGATTTTATTGGGTTGAAATCTATACCTTGACAACCTTTGTTCAACCTATCATTGACTTTTACACATAATCTTATCTGAGACATGCCACAGTTCATATCTAATACTATCTACATAACCTTATCTGAGACATGCCACAGTTCATCTATAATTCTGCCACGACTAATACAACACTACAAGCTTCATACAATCTTCCTAGCTATCTTTTAACACTAATAAATGGTACTTAATGTTTGAGACAGTTAAATCAATGCACAAAATACTACTTGAGACACGGAGAAGTGTTTGTGATTTTATTCAAAGTTACAATTTTCTAGATGATACTTCATGTAAAATGATTGTATTATAAAGTTTATTTGTTGATGACCGGCTAGGATATAAGAATTTTATAATAGTCTCTAATGATTTCTTGATATTAATGAAGTTGTAGTATAGTTTGTAACGTAACTATTAAGGAATGTTTTATTTAATTAGTGTCACCAGTGGGAGAGCAGTCTTTGTATTGAATTAGCTAGACAATAAAGGTTTCAAATCAAATAATAACCTGCTATTTGACGTTTTTACTATCTTAAGTTGTGCTAAACTGCTCCGACCTCTACTCTACTACTTATCTATTACCGAAACCGCAACAGTCTGGAAAGTAGTGCTCCTGGAGCAATTGCTCCTTATTATGGGGTGGAAGCTTCCCTCCTTTTTGAACAAAGGTGGGGTTCGACATCCTTTTGACCCAGACTACGTAGCAGGGCCTTAGCACTAAAGAAGGCAGGATACCACGAGGAAAAAACCGCCGAGCCTTAGAATTGACCCCATACAACCCATTTGGCTTAGTGCTAGTTACTGGCCCTAAACCATTAGGCCAGCTTGCCCTGCCTGGATTATTACTTAATGGAAGAAATCTATTAAGCAAAGGGACTGGAAGAAAAAATAATACTCCAAAAGATGAAGAAACATTATTATTTTAAATGTCTTTTTATTATTCGCGTATTTTTGGTTTGTAATTGACAATAAAAGTGCCTGCAAAACGTGGTACTAAAGTTGCCCGCAAATTAACATATTTGCTAATAAAGACCTGCTAAATAACTCTAAGTAACCCACTAGAAAAATGCAAAAGGTTGTATTGGCGTATAAGTATGGCTTGTTGTTGTACTTATTTATGGTTTATCTCGAAATAACCCCATGAAACCCTTCCGAAAAAGTACAAATATTACAAATATTTTAAACATTACAGCGCGAAGTGAGTCTGAGTTGTAACAAGTCATAAAACAAATTATAAAATTACATTTCTTGCTAGCATCTGTAGCATAAGTGAGTAATTCGATAACAAGTTTAGTTCACAATTCATTCATATCCTATTTGCAATATCATCATAAAAAGTCTTTTCACAGAGCCAAATATTTTGTTCATAATTTCATTTACAAAAACACATTTGTGCAATACTCTTAAGTCATAACATCTGATTATAATTACTGCTAACCTAGACAAATTAAAATTCTTTTGCCAAATTTTGGGTCCAAGCCAAGGAAGCTGATGCGCTCATGTCACCTTGATCCTCCCAGCCCCGATAACTTGTCAGGTTTAGAAATTTGTAAGTTAATGATGTCCACTCTGAAAAAATTTGGGTTGCCGGATCAAATCTGTAGGAAGCTATTTGTTTTTCATTTTCCATGTCATTAGGCTATCATTACAAATGGGGCACTGCATCCGAGTCATTGTTTTTAAAATCATGAAAAATCGTCGCAGTCGCCATTTAACTTGCCTTTGCTATCTAGTCATATATCTTTGGATAAAAACCAAACTGTTTCTTAAAAGTTTTTCAAATTCAATACAGCATTTACGTCCGCTTTGTTTTTCGTTCTAACCAAAACTGGACTATTACACAAGTCACTTATTCTGAGTGTTTTAATGGAACTAATTCCAACATTTTTCATTCACATTAGAGAGAAAGTCTCACTAACGGCTCTGATCATGTCAGATTCCTTTTTACTCACCTCCTGCACAATTCACTTCATTACAATGTTATAAGTACAAATAGATTTTTCAACCAACTCAAATTTATTTTCATGCTCCCGAACATGATCTGTAACTTTTTGCTCTTTTCCCAGGCTAGGAAATTACTGCTCAGAATTACCTTAAATTGGACCCGTAATACCACAGTTAATTAAGAAACTAAAATTTTGCAAATGGTTCGCTTTGTTTTAGAAGTCGCTTTCGGGAACTTAGCACTTGACGTTTTTGATCTGGTCATGATGGCATGTACTGCTATCAGCAGATCTAATCAGTCAGCTCAAATTTCATTACTTAATTTTTTGTTCACTCCGCTCTCTGCACATGCGTGCGTTTGCAAGCACTGCTTAACTAAGACTTCATTTAAATATGGCTTTAAAATAGCATGAATATGGGTATGAATATGAGTAGAAATATAATCACTTTTATTAATTATTTGAAATGCGAACCTCGGGATATTTGGACACTCACACGTCCGTTAAGCTGGCGTCCACGTTCAGTTAAGATATCGTCCGCTTGGGCCACCGTCCACTTCCTATTAACCTGCCGTCCACCGTCCACCACCATTAAATAAGTTTGTTTGGATAAAGGATATTGAATTTGAAAAGTTTTTTGCGAAGTCTTTCATATCCCGACTAACTGGCAGTGCAAGAAGCAAGTATTATTATCTAGTACCAAAATAGAGAAATAAATTGAGCATTGCTAAGGATGCAAGGTCCTATAGATTATTGTAGTATTTTTTGAGAAGACTATTGACAGAAATGGAAATACATGTGTTGATAAATAAAAGTATATTCTAAAGGAAATTTAATTTTTATTTATTTCTGTATTTTGGTACTAAATAATAATACTTGCTTCTTGCAACCCCAATTTAGTAGGGATATGAAAGACTTAGCAAAAAACTTTTCAAATTTCATATCCTTTATCCAAACAAACTTATTTAATGGTGGTGGACGGTGGACGCCAGCTTAATGAGAAGTGGACGGTGGACGCCATTTTAACGCAAAGTGGACGGTGGACGGCAGGTTAATAGGAACTGGACGGTGGCCCAAGTGGACGACATCTTAACTGGACGTGGACGCCAGCTTAACGGACGTTCTTATAGTTTTAAATTATTACTACATGTGAGTGTTTAAAATAGGTAAATGTCACGTCTATAAGACTGTCCGTGGGGACAGCGGAAGTATAATCACATAGTCAAAATGTTGTATTAAGCGTCGTTAAGATACAATTCCAACCAAGTTCGAATTCCAAAGTTCAAGGAATTAGCTCTTTTTTAGATCAGGTTTAGAGCCTGTAACTGCAGAGCTTAGTAGAGATCATTAAGATTTTATCTTTGGCGTTTAAAATCACACCGATTTGCAGAATTTGGCAAATATTGTTATCTGAGTCAGTTAAGGTAGGCAAGGAAATATAAATTTTTAAAACCTTATCCTTTGTCAATCTTTTATACTCACGCCTGCGGATTTTCTATTTTAGCTCGAATTTGTAAGGTTTTGTAAGAGAAACAGAAAAATTCTTTTCAAAAGTGGAAGTAATTTCAAAAACATGTGTTGATAAGCGACGTTAGAGCAATTGCAGCAGGTTTTAAGCTCGTCCGTCCTTCTAAAGTCAGTGTAGTAATTTTTATGTTTTCTACAAGAACAGCAAGCGATTTAGCACCTTTATGAAGCCTCCGGCTTTAGAGAAATAAGTTCTTCATAGATACAAGTTATGAAATGAATAGGAGACAAGTGACTTGCAATTAAATTTTTCTCATGTGTCTTCTTCCCGCAGAAAGCCCAATAGTATATTCCATATTAGCAAACAAATTCTATTACATGCGCTAACTTGATCTACAAAATTCGAAAAAAATGTGTCATTACGGGAATAAATGCAGTCAAATATTTTGCACGTATATAATACTAGCTTTGGTGCCCGTTCAGAGAACGGGGGTCCAGTAATAACGGAATGCCATAACACAAACATATACAAAACCAAACCCATAACCAAAACCACAAACAACTCCAAACCATAACACCAAAAGCGAACCATATCCACAAAACATAAGCAACTCCTTAAGCATAAGCAAATCCAACACGTCTTCCAACAACATAACCAATCCCGAGCCATAAAACCTTTAGCCAACTTCATTAAAAGACCCAACAGGGCAAGGGCGGCCACCACCATCATTGACAACCTCTCAAGGTAGAGCATGTTGAAGCCCTCTGCAATAACATTCGAATGACGTATCACATGACTTACTTGCCACCAACCACAACAAAAAGCCTAAACCACCCCCATTCTCAGACCCAACAGGGGTGGGGCGGCCACCACCACTAACAACCTTCCAAGGTAGAGCATGTTTAAGCCCTCGTCAATACCATTCGAATGACGTATCACATGACTTACTTGCCACCAACCACAACAAAAAGCCTAAACCACCCCCATTCTCAGACCCAAC
>JAHZMU010002260.1:0-27211 GCA_027743725.1 Rambutsinella grinnellia | reverse complement strand
AGCTGCCCCAATCTGCCTCAAAAAAATTGAGGCATTTCGTTAACATGGAGAGGATAGCAGCTGCCCCAATCTGCCTCAATAAATTGGGGCAGATAATTGGGGCAGCTGCCCCAAACCTGGATTCTTCATGCCGACCTTTGGAAACTTCACTTGGCTACTTATACACGTAGCTCGACTATACCAAAGGTTTTATTCACCTCCTGATATCGAAGAAGAAGGAGGTCCACGCCCACTCAGCACATCAGAGCAACTTCAAGATTTTGCAACGGTTACGCTTGGAATTGGAATAGTATTTATTGCAATAGCCCTGAACGGTCTTGTTCTCGTGATTAATAGGAACAGGGAAAATGTCAAGCATATTTTCAATGAGTTGTTTAAATTCAGCAATTGGTACTTGGGTAAGGCTCATTCTATTCTCAGTTTTAACGAAACTTTTAACAAATGTTTTTATTTCTTGATTCCAATTTAGACATGCTCAAAGAGAAGGAGATCGTTCTCGACCAAGACCATCTAAAAGTGACGAAACGAGTTGAATCAATCATTATTATTTCTAATTTTTTTACAATTGCACTTCCACTCATCCTCACTTTCGCTCTCACACACCACTTGGAACCTCATCATGTCATCATTAAAGAATGGCTAGAGATCGACTTTTCTTTCAAACTTGTATACCTACCATTCATCATCTTTTCCTATTGCCTTATCCAAAACGTGACAAATTTGGTCCTTTTATTCGGCCTACTCAATATTTGCTCTGTAACTGTAATCAGCACAACCCTAAAGGATATCACACCGGAAAGGGTCCCATTCCGAAATGGGGATCGATGTGAAATTGAAACAAGCTTTCTTGGATTGATGGAGGATCAAGACGTTATGGCATATTACAGAACGCAAAAGTTATTTATCCTTTTAGTTAATGAAATCGTTTCATCCGTTTTCGTCTCTTTGCACCAAGTAACGCTAATAAGCACAGCCTCAATTATTTTATTTTTTGCTATAAAATACAGTGAAATCCTAACCGCAAGTGGAGCCTTCGCTTGGATTATTATTGCAGGAAGTATGGTTGCTCCCCTTTTCATTGTTTATGTACAGACAACTTTCTTCAACATTTTGGCAGAGGCATCAAATGAGTTTAAAGAAAGAGGAAGATTATTTTCTAGGAAGATGATGTATAAGAAATTTAATATGAGCTGTGAAACATTTCATGTGGAAGAGGCATACCCATATTATCATATTGATGGAAGTACTTTGTTAGATTTTGGGGCAAACGTTATTAACTATACCATCACATTGTTGCTATGGTAATTTACGCATTAGCGATTAATTGCTACAAATTAAAAAATAGTAAGTTAAAAATGACTTTACTTAAAGACTTTTCATCAAGCCTTCAAATTAGTATTTATTTTAATTTTAAAATGTTTTTTTTTAAATTTAAAATCTAAATCGTTTTTGCTTAAAGCGAACAACAAATTGAAAAGAAATCTATTTGCTTATTGGTTAATTGAGCATTATATAGCCCAAAACCTTAAACGTTTCATATTTGTTAAATCGGTCAAAGGAATCTTGAACTAGTTGTGTGATCGACTACGATTATTATAAAGTTTCAATAAAACTTTCCCCGAAAATGCTTTCCAAAAAGATGATGAAGTACGTAGGACTTCGGATAAATTGGTTTAAATATTGTGGCTTTGCTAACATGGACTATGACACAAAGAGAGGAAAATTTGTCGATCCACCAAAATATATATTGATAGCAGCGTGAGTACAAAAATATTGCATTACATCAGAAAATCTTAGCTAAACAAGTTATTATCTATTATCGTACTTAGGAAATATCAGGAAAAAATTACAAACATAAGTTGGATAGCTATCCACGTAGCTCGGCTATACCAATGGTTTTATAAAGGTCCTGGGATAGAAGAGGAAGGAGGTGAACTACCGGTGAGCGCTTCAAACCAACTTCAAGACTTTGCAACAGTCACAGTCGGAATCGGATTTATCTTCCTTGCTTCAGCGTTACACGGTCTGAACATTGTGATTTCTAAAAACAGAGAGAATTTCAAGCATGTCTTTAACGAGTTGTTCCAATTCAGCAGGTGGTATTCGGGTAAAGAACATACCATAAGATAAAATGCAATATCATTACTAATCCTCACCATGATGCTACTAAAATATTTTTCCTTTTAGATATGCTCAAAGAAAAACGGATTGCCCTTGACCGAGAACATATTAAAATTATGAAAAAAGGCGAATCCATCATAAAAGTTTCCGCCTGGTTCACAATGGTCCTTCCGATTGTTCTCACATTCGCTTGCACACATCATCTTGAGCCGCACCATGTCATTATGCAAGAATGGCTTGAAATCGACTTTTCTTTCAAGCTCGAATATTTACCATTTCTCGTTTTCTTCTACTGCCTAATTCAAAATGCAACAAATTGGGTTCTACAAATCGGCTTTCTCGCCATGTGCGCTGTTCTAGTGATGAGCTCAGTGCTAAATGATATCAGACCCGAAAGGATTATCATTCGAAATGGTGATCGATGCGTCATTAAAACAAGGTATTTGGGAATCATGGAAGATCAACAAGTCATTGAATATTATAGAACACAAAAGCATTTCATTCTCCTTATTAATGAAATACTCGCGTCAGTCTGTGTATCTCTACACCAAGTGGCGTTAATAAGCACGTCATCAATTCTCTTTTATTTTGCGATAAAATTTAATGAAATTCTCAGCGAAAGCGGGGTATTTGCTTGGATTGTTGTTGTCGGGGCTGCGGTTGCTCCGCTTTTTATTGTCTATGTGCAAACAACATTCTTCAATACTTTATCAAAAGCATCCAAAGAGTTTAAAGCAAGTGGAAAGTTATTCTCAAGGCGGATAATGTTTGAAAAATTTATAAGGAGCTTCGAGATATTCCATGTGGAAGAGGCTTACCCATTTTATCACATTGATGGGAGCACTTTATTAGATTTTGGGGCACATGTTATTGACTACACTATTACATTGTTGCTTTGGTAATTTATTGAATAGCAAATAAAAGCTTCAAATTAAAAAACTTAGTTAAAATTGATTTTTACTTAGACAATTTACGTCAAGCTAACGAATTAGCAATATTTTTTAAAAAGCAAAGTCTTATATTAAAAACACATTTGTTTTCCCCAAAAACAAAAATTAAATTTAACAAAAAAATATTTGTAAGTATACTTAATGATTTATTCCAATACTCTATTCCAAAAGTCCAAAAGCGTAAACGTTTCATCTGCCAAATCGGTCAGAAGATTCTCGTACTTGTTTTGTTAGCCACCACAGGTTATTCCATTAATTATGAGAACATGAGAATGTTATCTCCTCTTATTCCTCTCTTAACCACAGACCGTCTCATTTAAATTTAGCTGAGATTTTTTGTGTTTAAAAAGTTGATTGACTTGTGTCAAATTATTTTAATTGCTTTGAAGTGATAAAGTGAAGAATTTTGTCGCAGCGATGGGGACGCCACCTCAAAAAGTTGTAGTTAAAATGACCAAGCCGGATGGAGAAATGATTGAATTTAAAATGGATCTATGGACAGAGGTCGGAGCTTTTAAAACTCAGATCCACAACCGCATCTGTAACATTAGGTATGGAATGGACCTTAAATGTGGAACAACTGATATGATCGATGGTCAGACATGGTGTAATGCTGGAATTAAGTTGGATGCGAGAAGCGGAAAGAAGCAAAAGCCAACGTACCATGTCAACATGAAGTACACGTGTCCACATGTCTGACTTGGTTTTGTAAGTTTAAAACGTGTTGCTTGATTATGTAGTGCAATTAAAAGTAATTTAATAGCCATACATGTGATTTGTGTTGGGTTTGCACCATTATTTTCTAATTACATAAACAATTCAAACTTTCAGAAACCCGTTACGAGACAAGCAAGGCCTACCGTCGGAACCCAGACTAAGTCCCCTCTTCCTCCTCTACCAGAACTGGTAATTGCTGATCATTCAATGTCATAAGGCAATGACCAACAATTTCAAATGAAGGTACTAACCACTAGTTTTTATTGTTTTTTTACAAGAGCTGATTTTTTGGGATATTACTGCTTTGAAAGAGGATCACTACACCCGTGTGTTGAAGTGGATTGTAAATGAAAACAGATACATTCATTTTCACTCGACGGTTAAAACTAGATTCAACAAAGCCAAGGTTATGACAAGCAAGGCCGTCTACAACGGGGTGGAGAAAGGTGGAAATGTTTTCGGTACACAGCCACAGTGTGGGGGTGCAGGTGGGTATAAAGTTAGGGCTCCGGATTCGGTAAATATGGCCACCTGCAAGTATTTCGACCCCGATTATGACAAAAGCTATAAAATTATATGATTTGTATAAATTTCAGTATAAACTCAAGTGGCGAGTGATTAACATTGATTCGGAAGATGGTTACCTTAGTGTATGGGGAGGGATTGCTGACCAGAAAGTTCATCCGAGCAAAAACAATACGGTCCTCAATTACTTCCAAAAAACTTTAAAGGAATTCAAGAAATAGGGTGGGGCCGAATACTTGATTGCTAAAGCTAAGGAAACTACAGCTAGTAAACCCATCCATCCGTATTCCAAAAAAGCTCCTACTCGACCAAAGCTAGGTCCGGGGGAAGTAGAGGCTAATGTCTTGGAAAGCAACGAAATGACTGGAGCCGTTCCCCAACTTAACCTGGCAGGAAATGGTACTTTTTCTACACTATTAGATAATTAAAAATGACGATTTTAAATCTAACCTAATCCTTACTAACCTGTATCTTTATGTAGGTCCCAATAATCATCAGATCTGATCTCAACCAACCAAGAACGAAAAAGGAGAGCTTGTTTACGGAAGGGTTTTTCTGGACGTGGAAAAGATTTCAATGAAATGGGGATGGGTCAGCTCCAGTCCAAAGAAACACATCTGTGGCAGTGAATTTGGCTATTGTGGATGCGGCCAAGAGACTTATTTTTATGCATTTGTTCAATGGGATCCTAATGACGTGTGCCAGTACTCGACAACTATCCACGATATTAATCAAGTGAAGATGATGATCGGCATTCTAATGCAATGTCCTCTGTAAGTAATTCTAGTTGCAATGACATACATCAGTTAATGCAAAATTTTAATCTGATGAGGGTAATAAAATATTATTTCAACCAACAGGTAAAGGATATAATGCAACGATGTCTGAAGGATGTTGAACTGGTTGGATTTAATCTAGCACCCGGATCTTGCATCAATTCGAATTCCGGAAGAGATAGATAATAACACCCCCTTTCATTGTCACACATTTGACCTTGCTTCAGTGGTGAAGGACGAGGATGGTTCGTCATTCAGCCTCAAGGTCCTTGAGTCAAGGACATTGTCGCATATTTCTGGCCAGAAAAAACATCATTCCAAGGAAATGGTGGAGTTTATGGAGTCATCAATGACGCGCGTATTACTGCCACAGCGTACTTGAAAATAACGGAGCTGGAAATGCAGGCAAAAGACGTACTCTATGAAGAATGTACATGGATCTCATGTCAGGTCAACGCCAATATGGGAATTGCGAACAGAGTCGAACTTAAAAATCTACCAGACTAAGCAAGTCCAAAAATAAGTTAAGTCTGGTATTTTTTTTGTTGTTGCGAAGCAGGTCATTTCAGGTCTAAGCTAAACTTAAAAAATAACATGAGTAAGCCATGTGTCACTTTGCCCCAATATGTGGCGCCACAATTGTTTTAGCTTGTTAGTACAAGTTTTCCAAGTCTACTTATCAACCCCCAAATAAGTAGAAAAAACTTAGCATTTCTACCTATTTCTGGTCTAGTCCAGATGCTAGTCCAGAATTAGGCCTAGAATTAGGCCTAGGTCTATTTCGCAATTTGGTTAATGAAGCGAAACAATTACGTAAGAAGACATTGGCTTTAGAAAAAAGACAAACTCCTTCGGATTGCCCATGTAGGCAAGAAGAACCTGCCGCCAAAAAATACGACATTGACAATCACTTCCCTTCAGCATAAAGCTCCTGCTTCATCTATTTTAGCTACTCCACTCAACCAACAAAATGCTTTAAAACCAGGAGTTTCTTCCTTTTCCAAGCCAGCCAACCCCATTCAACCAGCAGAATGCTTCATCTTCAAGGTCACATGTTATTGACTACACAATTATCTACGTTATTGCTTCGGTAAAATATTGATTATCAAATAAATTAAATCCTTCAAACTATGTACTTTTTACGTAGATGAATCTACGTTTATTTTCAAATAAAATGTTAAAGCATGCAGGAATCGTTTATGTAAAGTCTTTTTCATTTCACGATTTGACAAAAAGTTCCACTTTTTAGCGCCTCATATTCTTTCACAAATTGCATAAGCTTCGTAGCACATTCCATACATTTCTCCGGATTCTCCACAATCCACTTTCTCTCTAAATAATCAACTTCCCTAAAGTATTCTTCCATGCTCTGCCCCTCGTTAATGTCCATGTTTACTCCAGTGTCTGGTGCAGTGTAGAAACAAAAGCCAATCCAGAATCCGAAATAAAAGTATTTACTGAAATCTTTAAAAAGTTTGTCCAGCTTGTAATTTGTGGGGTGACCTAAGGCGCTCGTCACTTCATTCAAAGTGTCCAAGTAAATTTGGAAAAGCTCAACGAGTTTGTTTTCCGGACTTCCAGCTTTACAGTTGTGAACAAATAGTAGCTGAGGTCAACACAAGGTGACGCGTACCGACATAGTTGAAAGTCAATAGCAATTGGAGAATTGACTTTGTCCTTTTCAAACATTAGATTGTTGTTCCAGTAGTCCCTAAAATAATTTAATAGACGATTAATAATAGTTATAAAAATCTAAAATATTTTAATTAATTTGCCATTTTACCCATGATTTAGAACGAATAGGTCATTATCGTCGGTTTTTCCTGAAAGCAGAAGTTCGTCATATTCATTCCCTTTCATTTCACGCATTTTGTTTGCCGTCTCTTTAGCCCCTTTTAACCCGCATTTCTATAAATATCATTAGTTGAATCAGAATTAAGCTTTAATAAATTATAACTTCCTCCATGCATCCAACAAACCAATATTTGTTTCCATGACTCTGCCAAAACTTGGCTCTAGCATTTTCCTCCAACTCGATTGCTCAAAAACCTCAAATTTTAATATTGGAAAAGCTTCAAAGAATCTTCTACTTCCGCCATAGCTATCCACCACTGCGTATGAAATTGCATGGTGCATAGCCAGAGTTTTAACTGAAACTCTAAACAATTTTTATTTTAGATTGCATTTTATTAAAATATTTTTATTTCTGTTCACCTCGCAGTTTCAAAATCGTGCAGTTCCTTTTTGTTCAAAGTCCCAAATCCCCTTTTACTTAAATCTTCAAAGACGAATGAATTGTCATCGCCATAATAGCATTTTGGATAAATATTTAAGAACTCTGATTTTCCCATTTCATCGCAATATTCTTTAGCAATTGGCAAATATTTCATGAAGAACTCTGCCTCCTTCCCAAACAGTTGACATTCGTTTAAAATCTTATTATATTCTTTGCTTTCCGTTGCCCTCTTCAGGAATAAATGGAGGGGCTCTCTAAAGACTCCAGAATCTGCCTGAAATAATACCGTCGCTAACTCAACTTTGCTACAGTAATTATCTCCAGCCGCTGTGCAACTTTCTATAAATATATCCTTGATGGACTCTTTTATTCCGTTACATTTTAGGATTTCGGCAAGCTTTAAATTTAAGTCAGCAGATACCTTTTCCTTAATTGGTTCCATCCTAAAAGTGTATTTACTTGGATCGTTTGTGCAAAGAATATTTTGTAATGTAAACCTAACTCGTCTTTGTAGACTATAATTGGAACATATGATATAAATATGATCATAGCAAAAGCCGAGCTTCCAGTGACCTTGAAGCGATAAAAGTGAAAAATGCATACAAGTTTGGTTTGAGACTCAAACTTTGAGTTATCATCTGAAAGCCAAGCCGATAACTTTGTTATGAATTGATTAATGATATTTTTGCAGTTCACACATGAAATGGGATTGACAAATTTTATCAGGGCATATAGAAAGTTAAGCATGATTTTAAGATAAAAGCGCGTATTATGTAAGTCAAAGCGTAAGCAAAAATAATTCCGTAGAATTTCGATAGAATCATAGCGTCTATGCAATAAATAATATAAAGAAGCAAAAATCATTGAACAAAGACTTTTTGCTGTAGATGGTAGATGCTAGAAACAGGAATATTTTTCAAAACCTTGTACCATGCTGCAATCCTAAATAGACTTTCTTGTCTTTTCTGTCTGCCTTCGCATCCTACATCAGTGCACATCAGCATCTTTTTTCACTTTACGAAAAGTAAATTTACTCGAACCAGATCAATCTGGTTATCAGATGACACATTCACTCGCTCTCGATAGTTTGACATTTACTGGTTTGCCAATGTTACTTAAAAAGTATCTTTCTTAAAAATATAATTAGCTAAACACTCAACATTATTGAATCGTAATTGCTCGTGATTCTGGTGACATTGAAAAGATGGCGAAGTCTAATAACAAAAGCATCAAAGGTAAGGGAAATAGATATCGATATTATTATTATTAAAGTTTTCAATACTTTTGACAATATTTGTTATGATGTTATGCTATGATTGGCAATCATTATTGAGGAATGCGCTTCATTTATTTTAGAAAAAGACATGAAGGAAATCAAGAAATGTCCAGAGCCAACGCGTAAATCTAATCGGCAGAGAGTGACGAAGAAACCTGGATATGGTTAGTAAATAAATGATAAGTTTAATTAGGCAATCGCTAATCGATTGGTATATTTTTAGATGCAGCAGTTGCCGGAAAAGTGGGAAGGCGTTGCAAAACAAAGACATCGGAAGAACCTATGTCGAAATCAGATGGTACATAAATGAATACGATTCTTTATTTTAAATTATTTATGAAAGATTAAAAGCAATTCATTTTATAATTTCCAGCTGATGAAATGAGAGCTCAGCTGCCACCATTAAAGGAACTTACGAAAGAAGAAGTGCTCGAGATTCAGTTGGAAGCTCATAATGAAAATACGAAAAATGTACACCGTTGTTGGAGGGAATGGGATGTTTCTTTCGATACTAATATTTTAGCGTCAAGGGACAGCTTAGGCTTATCACCTACAGATAAGGAAATCTGGAACCTGGCAGTTGACATTTTGATAAGTCTGCGAAATTCGCATAATTACGAGATGCGAGTTTGGAAAACACCGGATATGCAGTTGCCATCTTACGAAAGCACAAATCCTGTCACAGTAGAAACGCTCATCAGACGCTTTGACGCCTACAAAACCTTGGAAGAAAAAATGCTTAAAATATCCCGAGAACGGGATCGTTTCGAGGAATCACTGAAGAAATCTCAAGAACAACTAGAGAAGAAATTATGCGAGTTGGAGAAAGCTAATGGAATTCTCGAACAAAGTTTTCAATCTTACAAAAGGCTGCAAAAGAATATGACTGAAGTTTCAATTGGATGCGGACTTTTGAAAGAATCTTTAACAATAACTGACGAAAAATTGGCGAAAACTGAGGCAAAGTTGGCGATAACTGAACATAAATTAGAGATGACTAGAAAATCATTAGCGAAAGCCGAAATCTCATTAGGGACAACGGAAGAGTCGTTAGCACAAACTGTGGAGGAGCTGGGAAAGCTCAAGATAACTGCTGAGAAGCTTGTGGAGGCAGAAAGTAGAGAAGCCGAACTGAGGAGGACACTGGAAAAAGCAAGGAGTGGGTGGGATACTTGTGAAAAAAGACTTCAGAAGGCTGAGCATAATTTAGAATTGACCCAGGATCTGAAATTAAAGGCGGAGGCAAACCAGTCTAGTCTTGGGAAACAAATTGAGGATATGAAGGACGAAAAATATAAATTGGAGAAAGAACTAGACGCTTCAAATTCCGAGAATGTAATTCTCCAAAGGAAGCTCCGACGATATTCAGCAAAACGTCACTATGATTGTCAGCTCTGTGGCTCTTATTTCACAGAGAAGACCTTTCTTGATCGACACGTTAGGGATGATCATCAGAAGAAGGATTTTGAATGTGACCATTGCGGAACAAGGTTTATGAATAAGAATGCTCACGAAAAGCATGTTCGGAAATGTTCAGCGTCACAAAGAAAACAAGATGAGACTACCAACAGTAGCAGCCCAGATATCATCATCTTATCTTAAGAGAAGATAAAATTTTGCTCATTTATAAGTAACATTTCATTTCATTTTGAGCTCATTTCGAGTCTTCTAAAAAAGTTATGAATTGTGAAAGTCAATTCGTAATGATTAATTCGTTTTTGGTATAGAATTTTGTATGAATTTTCATCTGGTGAACTTGTAATTGCAAAGTCTTTCTTAAAATTTGTCATAATCAGTTTGTGTTTTATGAATGGATCTAGTCATCTATGAGATTCAAATTTGATATTTATTATTTATACGTAAAACGTAAATCATTTACTAAAACATTTATGTAATTATTCGAATAAATTCATGAAATTAATGTCAACTGATAGTCTTAATTATTTTAGATTTTACAAGTTTAATCAATATTTTCACATCTTCTATTCTATAAGAACTACCATGATATTTAGAACATTCCTTGCATTGTAAATGCAGCATTGTATGCGGGTTACCTTGAAAAGGTAAAAATAAATGTGTCGTTTTGCATTCGAATTACTTTTAGAATTAGAGAAATTGAGTTTCCAAGTCCTTTTCAAGGATGGAAAAGGAATTGGATGATTGATCGCCTATCTATAATATATCTAGCCACATATTGAGAAGAGTTACAGAAATGATTCATGAGATGCATTTTTTCTAATTCGGGTACTTTAAAAAGTTAAAATATTTAAACTATTCCGTATTAAACTTTCCTCTTAAGGAAAAGTACCTTAAGATGGCACAATTAAAAAAGAATATTTTAGTAGCTTCTCATCTTTCCCTGCACCTTTTTCAGAAGCTCTCTTTTAAGCCTAAAATTGTGAAATAATATCCAGCATTGATTTTTTCCTTTAACCAGGTAGCCTTCAGGGTCAGAGCTGATCAGTTTGAGCGTAGGTCTGAAAGCTTAAACTCTTCATGTATCGGTAATTTGGAATCTCGAAGTACTTGTGTATTAAAAATGCTTTCCAAAAAGATGATGAAGTATGTAGGTCTTCGGATTAGATGGTTTAAATACTGTGGTTTTGCTAATCTTGACTACGACTCAAAGCGTGGAAAATTTGTCGATCCACCCATATATACCTTGATTGCAGCGTGAGTATAAAATAAAATATCATATTAACTAAGAAAATGTAAACTAAAACAAAACTTTATAATTCAGGAAATTTGGAGATAAAGTTTCAAACATAAATTGGATAATAATCCACGTAATTCGACTATACCAGTGGTTTTATAAAGCATCAGAGATAGAAGAGGAAGGAGGCGAACCCGAACTCAGTTCTGCAGAACAACTTCAAAACTTTGCCACGGTCACGGTCCAATTCGGGTTTATATTCATAGCAGCAGCGTTGAATGGTCTGATCATTGTGGTTTCTAGAAACAGGGAGAATTTCAAGCACGTCTTTAACGAATTGTTTCAATTCAGCAAGTGGTATTTGGGTAAAACAAGCATATTATTCAAGTTAATTTAGCTGATAATATCACAATAAACTATTTTCGCATTTAGCCATGCTCAAAGAGAAACGACTTGACCTTGATCGTGAACGCCTACACTCAATGAAGAGGGGGGAATCGCTCATTAAAATTGTGACCTGGTTTTCGATGATCCTTCCGGTTATTCTCACCTTTGCTTGTACACATCATCTCGAACCTCACCATGTCATTATGCAAGAATGGCTTGAAATCGACTTCTCTTTTGAACCTGTATACATGCCATTCCTCTTCTTCTTCTATTGCATAATCCAAAATGCAACAAACTGGGTTCTACTATTCGGTCTACTCGCCATGTGTGCTGTTCTAGTGATGAGCTCTGTACTAAATGACATCAGACCTGAAAGGGTTATCATCCGAAGCGGAAATGTGAATCGTTGCGACATCGAAACGAAGTATCTGGGGATCATGGAAGATCAACAAGTCATTGAATATTACAGGACGCAGAAGCATTTCATTCTCCTAGTAAATGAAATACTCGCGTCCGTCTTTGTTGCTCTTCACCAAGTGGCGTTAATAAGCACGGCATCAATCATTCTCTACTTTGCTATTAGGTTCAATGCAATCCTAACAGCAAGTGGAGTGTTCGCATGGATAATAATTGTAGGTAGTTTGGTAACTCCACTTTTGATTGTTTATGTACAAACCACATTCTTCAACACTTTGGCCAAAGCATCCGAGGATTTTAAGGGAAGTGGAAGGTTGTTTTCGAGGAGGATGATGTTCAAACACTTTATCAAGAGCTGCGAGATATTCCATGTGGAAGAAGCATATCCATACTATCATATTGATGGGAGCACTCTGTTAGATTTTGGGGCCAATGTTATCGACTACACTATTACATTGTTGTTGTGGTAATTTATAGGTTATTATTCAGGTTAAGTTATAGTTGGTAGTTGTAAGTATGAACGATTTAATGTCGATTAAGTTAGAAACTTGCAGTTTCAACTTGAATTTTATTTTATCTACCTTGAACTGCTTGAAGGCTTATTTTTGAACAAATTTGAAGTAAAAAGCAAAACTTAAAAAAGGAATCAAAACTGTTGCTATAAAATGGTTAGAAGTTGATATCCGAGCCGTTGCAAATATCTATCCACATTTAGGAAAAACAGCATACCTATCGTGACAATACTTATTCTTAATTCAGGTACTTTAAAATATTTCTTTTAATATTCGCATTAATTTTATCTTCAAAAATATGATCTACCTAAACATAGCAGAATTCAAAACATGTTTTTAAGCATTTGCTTCTCTTCCTTCTTTGGAATTTTCCAGAAGCTCTATTTATATACTTTGATATACCCTAAACCAACTCAAAGCTTTAAAATTGCGAAATAAAAATAGTTCAGCGATTCCTAATGTCTTTTTAACCAGGCAGATTTCATACTACTTTCCAACGTTGACTAGTAGGAATATAGATTTTGTGGTTGACAGACTACAGCTATTACAATTCCCTGTGTTCAAGATGCTTTCCAAACAAATGATGAAGTATATTGGCCTTCGGATAAAATGGTTTAAATACTGTGGCTTTGCAAACATGGACTATGACACAAAACAAAGAAAATTTGTTGATCCACCTATATATCTTTTGATCTCAGCGTGAGTAAAAATATCGTATTAATTGGCAAGATTAATTAAACTAATAAAAATTATTTATTCAGGAAATTTCAAGACAAAATTGCAAACATAAATTGGATAGCTGTCCACTTAACTAGGCTATACCAATGGCTTTATAAAACGCCCGACATAGAAGAGGAAGGCGGGCCAATTCCAATCAGCGCCACCCAACAACTTCAAGAATTTGCTACAGTCACAGTCGGAGTAGGCTTCTTGTTCATTGCAATAGCCTTAAACGGACTGATCGTTGTCATATCCAGACACCGCGAAAATCTCAAGCATATCTTTAATGAGCTATTTAAATTCAGTAGCTGGTACTCGGGTAAGCAGCTAATTTATTTTGTATTTGTGTCTATGCTCAAAATGTATTAAATCCTTTTTAAACTAGACATGCTCAAAGAGAAACGGATTGCCCTTGACCGAGAACATATAAAAATTATGAAAAAAGGCGAATCGCTTATGAAATTTGCCAATTGGTTCACAATGGTCCTTCCAGGTTGCTCTCACATTCGCTTGTACACATCATCTTGAGCCTCACCACGTCATTATGCAAGAATGGCTTGAAATCGACTTTTCACTCGAGCTCGTCTACTTACCCTTCATAATCTTCTTCTATTGCCTAATCCAAAACTTAACAAATTGGGTTATGCTCTTTGGTCTTCTTAACATTTGCGCCGTAACGGTGATTAGCACAACCTTAAAGGACATCCGACCCGAAAGGGTTATAATTCGGAATGGAATTCGATGCGATATTGAAACTAGCTACCTAGGAATCATGGAAGATCAACAAGTCATTAATTATTACAGAACGCAAAGGCTTTTAATTCGTCTAGTTAATGAAATTGTTGCATCCGTCTTTGTATCTCTGCATCAAGTGGCGTTAATAAGCACGGCTGCTATTCTCCTTTATTTTGCGATAAAATTTAACGAAATCCTCAGCGCAAGTGGGTTATTTGCTTGGGTCATAATTGGAGCGGCTGCATTTGCTCCCCTTTTTATTGTCTTTGTGCAAACAACATTCTTCAACACTTTGGCCCAAGCATCAGACGAGTTTAGGGAAAGAGGAAGGTTGTTTTCTAGAAAGATGATGTATTCAAAAATTAACAGGAGCTGTGAGACATTTCATGTTGAAGAAGCTTATTCATTCTATCATATTGATGGGAGTACATTATTAGATTTTGGGGCACATGTTATTGACTACACGATTACATTGTTACTTTGGTAATTTATTAAAAGATGATAAATATTAGTTCAGTAATGTACTTCATGTAAACTTAGCTTTCTATAAACTACTATTTAAACTTGCGCAAGAGATGGAAGAGAAAACTTTCCATGTAAAATGCCATTTCATCGTCATCACTTCATTCACAATTAACATGAGCCAACATTATCAGAAGGTCATAGAGAGCATTGATATAAATATACGCTGTATCATCATCAGCATTTTGTAGCATGATCTCTCAAATTAAGCTGTCCAATTCCCAAGGACAAAATAACACTTTGGGTGCTTTTGGTTTAAAGTGATTGTTTCTGCCACTTTTGCTATTAGTTAAGCGTCTGCTTTTGCTCATGCGATTTTTCGACTTAATCTTTTTAAAATGATTTTATTTTTGGTTACCTTTTTTGTTTCAATTCTTGTTGGGTTGTGGACATATGCTCGGTGGCATTATGGCTCACTTGAGAAAAGAGGAATTCCCGTTGTGCCTTACACGCATCCTTTGCTAGGCTCAAGACAAGAGATAAATGAAAATGTTGGAGGACCACAAGATATCAAATGGATGAAAAAATATGGGAACATATTTGGGGTAAGCGAAGATGGAAATAATTTATTTAAAAGAGCATTTTTAAAGTTTTAATTTAATAGTATTACGATGGACGCCAACCAATTGTTTGCATTTGTGATCCGGAGCTGATCCGCTTGATTGCAGTGAAGGACGCAGAGTCTTTTAATAGCATGGGAGAGTTGCAGGATAGTGATGAGTTCTCAAATGAAATGTTTGGATTTCCATGTAAGCTTTCAAAACATAATCAAAATTGCCAAGTGCTTTATATTTTGCATTTTTATTCAGTGGAAAAATGGAAAGCCGTCCGCTCTTTAATTACTCAACCATTCTCAAGTGCCAAGTTAAAGTTAATGAATTTACCAATGAGGGAGGCTACTCTAGATTTTGCTAAAGACATAAAAAAGAAGATTAAAGATGGGAATGGAGTTTGTGAGAAATTTGCTCTTGACCAGTATAAAAATTTTACGTTTTACTAATTTTTAATAAAATATTTAAAGTAAACTATTTTATAGGGAGGTTTACACAATGATAACTGATATGTTAGCTCGAGCCCTATTTTCTATCCAAATTGGAGGAAGGACTGACAAAGATAATGAATTTAATAAAATAGTAAGGGAAGCCCTAATGCCACCTTCGGGTCCGAGTGTTAGCCAAACGCTCGGTAACTACAGTCGTAAGTTGCTAATTATTTCAAAGTGAAAGTCACATTTCAGAATTGGTTTTAAATTTTTATATTTTCAGACGTCTTCCCATTCCTAAAATGGTTTATTCCCAACCAAATCTTCAATGCAGAAGTGGGCTTAAAATTTGTCAAAATATTTAAGCAGATGGTTGAAGACAGGCGCAAAAGCGGGCAAAAGATGAATGACACTCTTGACCTTATCTTGGAATGGTATGAAAAGCTTGACAGCGAAGAATGGAAACGTTTGAAAATTAACGAGATGACGTTGATCGCCCAATCATTCGTCTTCTTTGCTGCATCCCAAGACCAAGTTAGTACAATGGTTGCTGCCTGCATTTATCACATGACTAAAAATCCTGAGCTAGAGAAGAAAATTTACGAGGAGCTCGACACAGCGTTCAAGAAATATGGAATTATTGAGCACAAACATCTTAACGAGCTTCACATTATGCAAGCTGCTATTTCAGAGTGTTTAAGGCTCTACGGCTTTTTCCACAGGGCTGGAAGGTTTTGCACGAAAGATTGGGAGAATGACGAATATAATTTAAGCTTTAAGAAGGGCGACGCTGTAATGTTCCCTATCTGGGCTATTAACAGAAATCCAGAGTTTCATGAAAACCCGGATGACTTCGATTATAGAAGGTTTCTTCCGGAGAATAAAGATAAAATTAATTTTTATGCGAGCACAGCGTTTGGATATGGACCAAGGAATTGTACAGGGCAGCAATTAGCGAAAGAGCTAATGCCAACTGTGTTGGCATATTTACTCAAAAATTTCAAGTTTTTAGCAAGAAAGGATACTCAATTGACGTTTTTGCCAGGAGGGGAATTTGCTACTCCGCATGATATAATTTATGTTGACGTTGTTGAGAGATAATTGTGGCTTTGATAAAATTGAATTGGGCTTTGAATAATAAATGTCAAGTGGTTTAGTTAGCATTTGAATGTGACATGTTTTCAATTACATTTTTCAATGAGACATCATCCAGCCTAACATATTATTGAACCAACTTATTAAACAAAATACTCAAATACGCTGAATGACATTTTTGCGGTTATGCGGCTATGATAAAAGTTGGAACAGATTTTTGAATCAATCTCTGCTAATCAATAATCAATCGAATCTATTTTGAAATTGCGCCTATTTGAATAAATAGCACTTCATTCTCATTTTCTAAAAAGACGTCATCAAAATCTTTAAACGAGATATATAAAGCCAGCATCCTTTTCAATTTATTATTTCCACCTTGTCTAAACCAAAAAAGTTATATCATTCCAAAAACTAATCCATTATCACTATGAAGGTTGTCGTTGCCTTTTTACTTTTTGCATTCGTTGCTGTTGCAATGGCTCAGGTAACTAACGTGCTATTAATCTTGTCTTTCTAAGTATTAATGAGAATCTTTACAATCTGATGATATGTATAATTTTATAGGTCAATCCAGAGCCGAGGTTTTTAATTGGCCCTTATTGCCGAAACCTTTGGGCCCAACTAATAGCTACTGCTCCTACAGACAGCGCCGCATGGAATACCATTCCTTTGATGTGTCGTCCATTTGTACCCTAATTATCAGTCCAACTATTGAAACGTTGCAAATGATCCAATATAAATTTAGAAAAGTATAATAAGGTACACTTTCTTAAAAGTTTCAATCTTCTTATGGTATAATTATTAAAATTTTATTAAAGGCAGAAAAAATTTATTATAATTTGATTAGTTTAATTTCAAAGTTCAGTATCTTTTTCTGAATTTCATGCATAACTTTGTCTTTCTGGATTTTCTGATTCATTAATTGAATAAAATATCTCACTTTCAAGTTTACTTGCATTCGACCCGGTCGAAGGAAATCTTATTCTTTGCTTGGGATAACTATCGACTTTCAAGTAATCCATTATTGGTTTTTGATACGGAACAATTTCATTTGTAATTGCTCCCGAATTTCCACTTTGTCCCTGACTAGAATCAAACACTTCTGTTGTCTGTGTAGAAGCATCCATTCTATTTGAATGGGTAATGTGTGTACTGATATTCTTTCCTTTCCTATTCATCTTTGAGTAGAAACTTGTAAGCCATATCTTTTGCGGAAGTATTTTTTGCTTGAACCCATCAATATTATATTTTGTATTTCTGCTATAAAAAATGTAACGGTTGTATAAGCAGTGGCAAAAGAAGATGAAGATTCCTTGTGACGCGTTTAAGATTGTAAATAAATAAGCGGCAATTAACCCCATTGGGAAATGCATCATTGTGAAGTATCCAAAAACCCAAGTAATTCCTAAGAGGAATGATAACGAAATGTAGCTCAATATCCAGGTTCGGAGCTCCCGTATTTTTGTGTGGAAATCATTCGGAGTGTCGTGCCTTTTGGCTAATCGGCTCCGGGCTTTCTTCTCCCCGTAATAATTTGTTATAATGATGAACAAGAATGCGGATATGTTTAGTAGATTTGCAATAATTACAAAACCAACAGGTCCAGCAAAGCTCCAAATGTAGGGGCCTTCAAGCCAGCAACTAAAAATAATAAATTTATTAAATAGTCCATGTCTTAAATGCTTCCAAGTCTGACTTACTAAGCGTCTCCGCCATAAGGCTTATCTCCGGTGGAGAACCCGACAGCGGCAGTAGCTCCAACAATTAATGCTGGCGTCCCATACGCAACCAAAAGCAATGAAATACTTCCAACTTTTTCCAAATTGGCCCCACGGACTTGACTTAATAAAACAACTGCGTAGATAAGCATCCACATGAATGCCGCTAGAAAAATGTAATGTGTCCATATCGCAAAACCGATACAATATTCATCTGGCAAGTTTAGAAAGTGTCTATCCAACACAAATAGTATCATTGGAAGGCCGAGTAGGAGACAAATGGATAGGTTTTGAACTACTCTGATTTTTAACTCTGGATTTTTTAGTTTAAATGTAAATATGATTGTTATGAGTAGGCAGAGCATGGAAAGAGGACACAAAACAAAAGTAAGTTCTTCCAACCCGGGTTGTTTTCCAATGTAATTGTGGACATCCATTAGAATTGCAAAGGATGTTAAGTGGGAACATTCGCAGATTGACTTTTCCGCTGAAATTTCTATCAGTTGGCATCCTTCTTGTGACCAGGTTCTAAATTAAATCCAACATTAGTTTAGTTAGTCATAAAATCTAATTTAGCTGATAAGCGTGTACAACTTGCAGTTGTTCAACATCCCAAAACATGCATTGCGCTGTTCCTTTCACGGCTTTTGGCATCTCTCCTTCATGAAGCTTACGGCGAATATTATATTTCTCATCGCCCCAAACTTGGACCTCGTGTTGGAAATGTAGTTGAGCTGACAAACCGGTGATAGAGGTAGAAGGCTTTTTAGAGTTTAAAAGTCCATTTGAGGTCGGATGGTGTTCTGAGGTGGATGACTGTTGTAAGGTGGAGGGGTCCTCTGGGGTCGAAGGCCCTTCTGACGTCGAAACTTCTTCTGTGGTTGATGGTCCGGCTGATGTCGACCATTCTGTACCACTCGTAGATTCAGTAATCTCTTCCTCCAATTCCATTTTCTCTCCCAGCGAGAATGAGATTAGTCTTCCATTCATTAATTTTGTGTTGTTATTTACTTCACTCCTGTTTTCCAATTGATTGCTTGATAGAACTCTGCAGGCAAAAATAATCTGTGATATATCTTAAATAGCTCTTTAAGTTCTTTGTAAGAATATCTATTTTACTCATCAAATTGCCCCGGCATAATTCCGCTTATAACCTCCGCATTACATGACATTGCCGCAATCTGAATTTTATCTTCTTCAATTAAATCTTGCCACCCATCCGGAAGTTTAATGAATGCTGGATTTTCAGTGCTATTAGCATTCGGAGGGAACTCGTTAGTTAATGCATTCCCGTTAGTTTTAAAGAAAACGTCAATAAATGTTATCATATCTTGATCAATGCTTGAATAAGCTTTGTCTCCAATTTGAAAAAATTGGCTATATTCCTCTTGGGCAATATTTGTTAAATTAAACATTGCGGATTCTGAAGAGCTCAACACTTTAGTAGATATCCTTGACTTATCTTGGTTATTTAAGGTCTCCCAAGGACCCCTATTGTAAATTAGTAAGCGGTTTATATTAATTGTTTGATTGACAACTGGCTCAAGCGAAGCAATGTTCCAAGTTAGGTCCTTCTTGGAGAGGACTTGATCCAAAATGGAAGATATATTAGAGATTTCATGGCCAAAGTAATTATTTGTGGAATTTGATGATGATAAAGCGTCCAAAACGGCCACTGTAAGATTATTTGTATAATTTATCGCTTCACTCTGTTTAAAAAGAGGTCAAATGATTCAGAAATTTGTGAAAGGAAAATAAATATAACTATCTTACGGTCGTATTTATATTTTTATTTCTTCTTGCTTTGATCCAACCCATTCTGAATTGCATCCGTCTACATTCGGTTGTCTTGTCAGAAATATTCCGTTTTCGCCACAATCCCAAAAAGCAATTCCGCGTGAATTTGGTTTTAAAAGCGCACAATTCTTAGATATTCTACCTGGGCATCCTTGCCAGGGTTGTCCATACATATCCACTTCCTTACATTCTTGACGGCAAGGAGAAATTGGTGTGGGTTGAATTTTTTCAGTTGTTGGAATTTCAGGTTTGTTGGTAGTCGGAACAATCGTAGTCGGTAGTTTGTGGGTGGTTGGGATATTTTCAGTTGTCGTTATATATTCGGTTGTCGTTGTATTGTCCGTTGTCGTCCTCTTCTCTGTTGTCGGTGGTGGCTCTTCTGTATGCTCCGGCGGTTCCCATGGTGTCGTTGATGGAGCTTCTGTTGTTGTTGATTCTGTTCCGAAAGTTTCTGTTGTTGACGAAGGGTCTGTGGGCTCCTCTGCAACTTCAGTATCAATTGTTGGATCCCTACATGATTTGTGACACATTTCAATTGTACTTTATTAAACTTTAAAAGTTTCAAACCGAACTTACGTCATTTCCTGTTCAGTTTGGATTTCGTCCCAATTCACGTTATAACTTGATTGTCTGTCACCTTCTGCATTTACTTGGAGAACCAAACACAGTCACAGTATCCACCCGACTGTTATTGATTTCAAATCCATAATTTGTATTCTGTTCAAGCTTTAAAATGTCACAGTAAAATGCTGGCAGAAGATCCACTTGTCTCAGCCAATTAAACTTGTTACAGAGTAATTAATACGCCAAATGTTTGCGAAGTTAATAAAGTATAAAAAAGGTTAAAATCGTTCTGATAAGCTATTAACTATACTGATTCACAAAATGTGAGAAGGAAATTCATACACGAGAACATGACAGAATTGCAATCCCATTTTGTGACAAGAAATAATTGAATAATTCAAAGATAATCAGTTAATCAACTAGTAACCACTTGTGCATTATTATTCAATCAATCTTGAGTTTTGCTTCCGGTGAGTCACGGTATTAAATAGTAGTTCCTCCGTGACCCAGGATGTGATTGATATACGATTGGAAAATCGCTTTGGTATTAGGTAATTATATAAAAATGTGATGAAAAAATGAATGAAAAAGGGTATCAGCTACTCAATCAGTGTCGTACGAACTTTGATTCCGTCAATTGATATTGAGTCTAGTTAAAGATTAGTGCAGGCAAACTTGTATATTATCTCAATGCTTTTTGACACGAGCAAAATTTCAGTAGCCAAAGGTTAAGTTGCATTGATTTGATTAAAACCCTTAATCAATTAATGTCATATTTAAATAATTTAATCTGTATTTATTGAGATTTTGAGCATTTTATTTCAAGTAATTAATTCAATAATAAAATTAACAAATTAATTCTACATGTTACAAATATTCAATAATTGCGACTATAAAAGCATTGTGGCGGTTACCAAATCATTAACCAGAACATGAAGATATTCCATTGCCGTACCTTGATTAATAGAAAAGAAAAGCCTCGCCCTCAGAGTTATTGGCTGTTGCGCTCTCCACTTTGAATAATAGTAAAATCTACATTTATTTCTAACATTTCTACAATACCTCAAGTTCAACTTGCCCCTAATTAAATTTGAGGTTTCCACTCCTATCATGGACGCCGCTGGGATGAGCAAAGCTGAAAATGAAGTGAAAACAAAGATAACTAGCCCTGCCCCGACGGTAACATAGATTGACATAATTCTACTAAACTTAATCATACAACAAAGCAATCCAACCGTGACAAGATAAGCGGTTGGAAACAAGATAAGTGTTACATTATCAATTCTAGAGCGAAAAATAGAGAAGAGAACTCTTAGCTTAATGTAAAATTTTAATGAATCATTACCAATCATGATGGCTAAATGCCTAGTTGAAAAAATGATTATTAATATTCCCAACAGGACTGGAAAGATAAATGGAATTGCGCAACGCAGCCATTCCACAACTATAATCCAGTTCATCAAGAACCGAAGTAAGAAAGCACTTAATGCAAGTGAGAAGGTACGGTTATAAATGTCAGGGAGAATCTCTTCAAAAACAATATAAAAGGGGTCCATTCCCATAAAAACGATTCCTGGAACAAATACAAATGGCCCAATAGCCACCACTAAGCTTACTATTAGAAGCAATACACCAGCAACATCCTTTCGCCTGGAATTGGCCCCACTTAATGGAAGGATTTGGAGGCAATCGCGCTCGTATGCGAGAAATGTCTCGAGAAACTTCAAATTAAAAGGATTCCTAATGAAGAAAATTATATAGAAAAGTTGTAAAACTCCAACGTATACAACTAATGGTAAAAAGATGACTTGGAAGATGGGCGGCTCCACTGTAAATTTATGTTTGAACAATGCTCAATTAATTATATACAAGCTGGAAAACATTCCAACGACTCCTGATAGGAAGACTGTAGAGAAAATAAAAGGCAAAAGTTCCATTGATAACGGACGCATTTTAACTGTAAGGAAACCAGAAGGTGTTATCGTAAAGTATTGCAGATTTGGAAACATGTAAGAATAAACTTTGTGGTAGAAATGAATTGCCATAAGTACTCCAGGGGTGACGATGGAAGAACGGAGGGGCACTGTGAAATGCATTTTTAAAACTTTCATACCCAATAAACCGACAAGAGCTTTTTAATATTTCTACTACGTATGACACTTGTCGTTGTCAGTAAACTAGAAAAATAGCAGTAAGAACAATGAGAAAATTTAGAATTTAATGGAATTTTAGAGAAGGCAATTCAATCAGGACAATTTATGCTCTATATTTTAATTTATTATAAAGTTATAAAATAATATAATAACCTCAAAAATAGTGGGGGAGTCTGCGCGCCCGGGTTACGCCTAGTTTGTTATATTATTTGTAATTTAACTTGATTATTTTATTAAATCTAGTGTAGTCCATGTTATTTTGCTTTACCGAATACGTTTTTAAAAAAGCGATACCCCTGCAGACAAATGTTTAATCGCAATATTTTTATAAAAAGTCCTTAATCAATGTCATCTTTCAATGAAAAACGTAGACATTATTATTGAACAACCTACAAAAGCATTGTAGCGCTTACCAAGTCATTAACCAATACATGCAGGTATTCCATTGCCGTACCTTGATTAATAGAAAAAAAGGGCCCTGCCCTCAAAGTTATTGGGTGTTGCGCTCTCCACTTTGAATAATAATAAAATCCA
The DNA here is from genome assembly GCA_027743725.1 of Rambutsinella grinnellia. NCBI lineage: Eukaryota > Metazoa > Arthropoda > Collembola > Entomobryomorpha > Entomobryidae > Rambutsinella > Rambutsinella grinnellia. The sequence continues at coordinate 3,821 of JAHZMU010002260.1, read as the reverse complement.
TATTTATTTCTTAAATTGCTACAATACCTCAAATTTAATTTGCCTCTAATCAAACCCTTAGTTTCTACTCCTATCATAGAAGCCGCTGGGATGAGTAAGGATGACACTGAAACGAAAACAAGGACGACGAGTCCAGCCCCGATTGTAATATAAATTGACATAATTCCACTAAACCTAATCATACAACAAAGCAATCCAACCGTGACAAGATAAGCGGTTAGAAACAAGATAAGCGTTATATTATCAATTATAGAGCGAAAAATAGAAAAGAGAACTCTCAGCCTAATATAAAACTTGAGCGAATTATTACTAGATACATTGACTAAATGCTTTGTTGATGAAATGATTACGAATACTCCTAATAAGACTTTAAATATGAACGAAATTGCACAACGAAGCCATTCTACAGTAATAATCCAGCAGACCAAGAACCGAAGTAAGAAAGCAAGAATACCAATCGAGAAATGTCGGTAATAAATATTGGGGAGAAGTTCTTCGAAAACAATATAAAAAGGGTCCATATCTGTGACCACGCTTCCTGTGACAAAGACGAAAGGTCCAGCAGCGACTAAAAAAGTTATTATTACGAACAGAAGACCCGCTGTATCCTTTCTCTTTTCAACAACCCCATTTCTTGGAAGGATTCGGTGAAAATCGCGTTCGTAGATGAGGGATGTCTTGAGGAATTTCAGAGCATAAGGATTCCGAATAATGAAAATGATATAAAAGACTTGTAAACTACCGACGTATACTAACAAAGAATAGAGAAGAACTAGGAAGATGGATGGCTCTACAGTAAAATTGATTTTGAAGAGTGCTCCTATAATTGCATACAAGCAAGAGAGCATTCCAGTCACACCAGTTAAAAAAATTGTGGAGAATATAAACGGCAAAAGTTTCAAGGATAATGGGCGCAATTCTAAAGTGAGTAAACCGGAATTTGTTATCGCAAAGTATTGGATGTTGGGAAACATGTAGAAATAAGCTTTGTGATAGAAGTGGATTGCCATAAGTACTGCGGGAGTGACGATGGAGGAGCGCAGGGGCACTGTGAAACGCATTTTTCCTTGATTAACTTTAAAGTTTCAAAACTAAACCAACTTGTATAATGCTAGTAACGTAACATGTTTTAAGCTTTCAAAGTATGACTAAGCAAGCAATTCTTTTCGGAACTAATTTGTTCAAACAATAGGCATGGATTTAGGATTAATAGAATTTTAGAAGCTATTAAGAGCAAGTCAGCAAAATTGAATTTGTCCCAAATTGGCACATGTCCAAATTCCACATAAATTTAAAAAGCATCAAAAATTGAATTTTAAATTATTCAATTGGATTTAAGTAATTAAACTCATCAGAAAAAATCAAAATTCAAAAAGAGCAATTCTTCAGCAATTATTTATAGTATATTGCAGATTTATTTAAATCAAATTTAATATTACCTATATTGTTAAATATTACCACTTTAAGTACCTAATTTTTTGTAAGTACGAAATTGGTACTACGAAGTATATAAGATTTTCCCTGTAAGAAATTCTACTTTAAAAACTTAATACTTTTAACCTATGCAACGTTTCTCGAATATTAGATTTAAACATCTTCCCCAATAGAAAATTTACGTGGTTTCATGAACTGAAATAAACCCACATGATCATGTCACGTGATATTTAACATAATTTTCACCACTCTGTAAAACTAATCCTTCATATATAGATATGCCATGACTGTCTGAAGACGATATCTAAAATAACTTGTTGGGCATGAAATTGATTAAATATGCATGAAAAGACGGATGCGCTGATACGAGTGAGAAGATTCAAATAACTCTTAAAATATTTCTGCCTTTATTAGACTTTATTAGAACTTGTAAAACCACGGTTTATAAAGTATCTTACACTTTAATTATCAATTGAACTAAAAAAGCATTATGGCACTTACTAAGTCATTAACAAGAACGTGAAGGTATTCCATTGCCGTACTTTGATTAATGGGAAAGAAGGGTCCCACCCTCAAAGTTATTGGCTGTTGTGCTCTCCACTTTGAATAATAGTAAAACCCACACTTATTTCTTAAATTGCTACAATACCTCAAATTCAACTTTCCTCTTATCAAACAATTAGTTTCCTCTCCAATCATAGAAGCCGCTGGAATGAGTAGGACTGAGACTGAAACGAAAACAAAGACAACTAGTCCAACACCCATTGTAACATAGATGGACATGATTTCACTAAATCTAATTATGCAACAAAGCAATCCAACCGTGACAAGATAAGCGGATAGAAATAAGATGAGTGTGATGTTATCAATTATAGAGCGAAAAATGGAAAAGAGAACTCTCAGCCTAATGTAAAATTTGAGTGATTCATTACCAAATACATTGGCTAAATGCTTAGCTGATGAGATGATTACGAAAACTCCCAACAAAACTTTAAATATGAATGGAACTGCGCAGCGCAGCCATTCTACAATTATAATCCAGCTTATCAAGAATCGAAGTAAGAAAACAGATAATCCGATTAAGAAAGATCGGTTATAAATATTAGGGAGAAATTCTTCAAAAACAATATGAAAGGGATCCATTCCAGTAACGACGCAACCTGTGACAAAGACAAATGGTCCAATAGCTACTACAATGGCTACTATTAAGAACAGAAGACCAGCCACATCCTTTCGTCTTTTGAAAACCCCGTTTTGAGGAAGGATTCGGAGACAATCGCGTTCATAGATGAGAAATGCGTTGAGAAATTTCAGAGCATATGGATTCCGAATAACGAAAATGATATAAGAGACTTGTAAAGTTGCCACATACACCAGTACGGGTAAAAGGAGGACTTGGAAGGTGGGTGGTTTCACGGTAAACTTAATGTGGAACTGTGCCCCTATAATTACATACAAGCAAGAAAGCATCCCAGCAAAAACTGTTAAGAAAATTGTGGAGAATATAAACGGCAAAAGTTTCAGAGATAAGGGGCGAATTTCGAGAGTGAGTAAACCGGATCTTGTTATCGTAAAATATAGAATGTTAGGAAACATGTAGAAGTAAGCTTTGTGATAAAAGTGGATAGCTATTAACACAACAGGAGTGACAATGGAGGAGTGCAGGGGCACTGTTAGAGTGAAAAAGTTGTCCACCATTCTGTCTTCATTCCGATCCGAGGCCAGAATATATTACTCATCCCGTCCATAGGACAGAAATGTAATGAAATTTCAGATCTAGATCATTCCATTTTCTGTCCGTACATGATAAAAAGGCATTAAATTTTTTTGTCCATTTTCATTCCAGTTTCTGTTCTGGATCATTCCGTCTCCTGGATCGGAAATGAAATTTCATATCTGTCCAAGATATGAAATGATCTGAAATCGGATCATATCTATGGACAGCTTTTTCACTCTAGGCACTGTGAAATACATCTTGATTATCAATTAATAAACTTTTTAATCCTCGTATTCCAAGATAGTATTCCTCGACAAATTCAATAAAAGCTTCCAACGTTCTTGTCTGCTCTATGACCTCCAAAAGTTCTTCAGAGAACTCTCTAGAGTAATTTGTAATGGATTTAAGATTAATAGAATTTTAAACAAAGTAAATCAGCACGATTTTAATTATTTCAATTTTATTTAAAAATAATCAGAAATTAAATATTAAATCACCGAATTAGTTTAACCCAACCTGTGGACATGGCCATAAGGCCAAGCAGAAAAAGTCTCGTTTTGAACGATATTTTTGAGTAACAGTACTGGGCTCATGCTAAATGTTCAAAAAAGTGAGGGTTGTGACGTCGCGACCCTCATGCATTTTCCCATACCTATCCATGTTATTTTCT